>JAADVC010000883.1:0-14530 GCA_023334575.1 Pythium volutum | reverse complement strand
TACCTTTATACTGCCGAGCCTCGTTCAGAGTTCTATATCCGCCGAGGGCTATCTACTGGACTTCAAGTCTGGCCTAGTGGTGGACTTGCCAATGGGCGAAGTCTGAGCCTAGGTGGCGCGCGACGTCCGCGTGCTGGGTTCGGGTGGTAGGTGGTAGGATGCTGTTCTCTCAGCGGATACGTTACACAGCTCTGAAAAACAGGCAAAATATGGGAAATGATTGTCAGAGTGCATGTTTTCTAAATTAGACACGAAGAATGCAGCTTTTATCTTGCAATTCCGAAGGAATGAATGTGTGCCCTAATCTAGGCGCGCGCTTGGGGAAGAGTTCGAGGACTGCTGGTCGACAATTACAGAGTGTGTGTTGGATCTCCCGAGACTGATGGTCGACAAATGGAGAGTGCATATCACTTCAACTTTGTCGGATCTGGGGGAGGCCGTGCTTCGATCGATTGGGGCTTTCCTCGAATCCCCCACGGGCGGACTCATGATGCGCTGCTCACCCTCGCAATGCATATGAGTGATAAGGCGGCCCAGGGCCATGGCTCCGGCTGAGTTGTCGTAGCTGATGGCAGTGGTTGGCAGTGCTGCTGGCACGGCAGCGGTCATGGGGCTTGTGTGATTTCTTTACACGCCAGTGGTGGCGGTCGTGACGGTGATGGTGGACAATACACGCGGCAAGAAGAGGCAGTCGGTGCACGACGGGCGGGGGAATCAAATGCGTATCAGAATCTGCGTATCTCTCGACAAACCTAAAAATCCATCCTGGTCACTCTAATTAAACAGAAGGAACACCAGACGGTCACATTCTTGAGTATGTGTCTATAATTCTGTTTTTGACTTAAATACCCATAAGTGGGAGCGAGCGGGCGCGAGTCGCGTAGACGCAGCAAACCTGCGCGGGGTGCCCGCGAAGCAGGGCCGCGCGGTATTTGCGGAGGCGGGCCTAGCGACGAGCTCCCCTGCGAGCGGGCCCGTGCCGACGACGCTATTCATCAATCTATTTGCGGGGGTCTGGGGGTGCAACCCCCAGAATTTGTACTGAGACTCGTACACAGTACATCACAGAACGTCACAGTCAGAACAGTCCAGAGTGTCTATCAAAAAGTAATAGTACGGTCCAAAATCGGTACCAAATATCTCCCCAATGACGGACAGGGAGACAAAAAGATCGAGTGATGCCACGGTGGGGAGTTGGATTCAAGCGTTACTACTCTGTAACGCCAAGGTCAGCGTGACCGCTCGCTCTCACCCGGCGCATGTAGGCGAGCTCGACGCGCTAGCTGCGCAGCTGCAGGACGCGTGAGCCGATTAAGACGAGCGCGGAGGAGATATGCGAGAGCGGTGCAGCTCGTGCGAATTGAACATTCTTTCTCGATGGGTAGATCTATCGTTACGCGAAGAAGCGATCATACAAAAGAAACAACACGCTCGGCGTATGATGTGGTGGAACAAGAACAGCCATGGCCGCTTCGTAGTGTTCATGGCGTTTCCATTATTGATCTCTAGTCCATTTTCCTATCAAACGAATCCCGAAATTTTACTTTTTAGTGGTGAGGGGCTCAACCCCTCGTCACTAATTTTGCCCACAAAAGAACGAGGTGAATCGCTGTCCAAAATTTGGGCAAATATCCACTAAAAACCGAACAGACTAGTATTCCTTACCAGAGGCGCCGCCTGCGGTACGGGAAAGGAATGTGGGCTCTGTAGTGTGTGTCTAAGCATACAATTAGAAGGCCACTCGACGCGGCATGGCGATATTTGCTGCTGAGAGAATACACCGGGGCGGGACGCACCGGCCAACAGTACTTGGCTACTGGAGCTGGAGTCCGATCACTTAGAGTGAAGGTCTTCGAACTTCAACCAGTTCCATGACTACCCAGTAGTCACCGCCAACCGTCGTTATTTATGAAGGCAGTTGAGAAGTTAGTAACCCCACAATAGAATTCATGAGTCAGTCAGACTACCCAGTAGTCATGCGTTTTATACCAGTACCGGTACCGGTAATTGAACCGGTACCGTGATGGCTTCTTTCTATATTTTCCCTTCTCCTTGAAGTTTCTCGCTCGATATCAAAGCCGCAGCTGTGCGAGGACCGGGACAGCGAGAAATCCCATGTTGTTTGGAGCGAGGGTGCGCCGCCACGACTGTGCTTGTTTCACAGTTTTCCCATCGCGCCTCACTATTGAGTACTCGCGGAATTCCGGCGGTCCAGATATCACTAGAGATCTACAATCATGCCAAGTCTCGCCGATCTCATGCTCACGCCACACGTCGCAGCCCTGCTCACGGTGTGGCTCGCGCCCAAGGACACGATCCAACTCATTGTATGGGCGATGGAGAACGATCTGCTGGATGGCGCATGTCAGTTGCTTGTTCTGGCGAAGCACGGGACAGAAGACGTCGACGCTCTACGGACGCGGCTCGTGCAGTGTGCTGCTGCCTCTGGTTGCCGCGTCGCGTTCGAGCGACTCCACCGCCACTCTCTCCGAGATGCGGTTATGCCAGTGTCGCCGTACAGCGAGCGACTTCTACCTCCTGGCGTCGTCTACGAAGCCGCGAAGCGAGGCGACTTGGCAACGGTCCAGTGGCTCAGTTCGTTTGTGGCGTTCGCTCCTCATGAGGCCATGGCGTTTGCGGTAGCGAACGGATACTTCAACGTCGCATGGAAGATTGGAGAGTTGGCTAATACGTCAGACTCCGCAGTTGTGCAGAAGCTCGAGATCCACGGCGTTGGAGAGTCCGAGTTGATGGCGTTGGTGTGGACGGCGCTGGACACGGAAGGCGACAGCACGTACGTCAAGTACTTTGCGACAAAGCTGTCTAGAATGGCGCCAATCCAGAGCGGCCGCGAGCGTAGCTACATTGGCGCCATGGATATTGTGGCGAGTGAGGGCGACGTGGCACTAATCCAGACCCTCCATGACGATGTGGACTACGCATGGTTGTGTACGTCGTCGGCCATGGATGCAGCAGCTTCGCAAGGGCATCTCGTCGTGCTGCAATGGCTCGCAGCAAACCGCACAGAAGGATACTCTCAAGCAGCAATGGACAACGCCGCGCGTCACGGCCACGTGGCTTGCATGGCGTTTCTCCGAGAGCTTCGCGGCGTCGCTTTGCTCACACCGCCCACCATTCTTGCAGCACTGGAGGGTGGCCACTTGCCAGTGCTCGCGTGGATACAGAGGCAACCGAAAGGTCTCACTTGCCTCCTCCCGCTGGTCTCTCGCTCGAGCCTTGTCGAGGCCGCATGTGTCTCGCCTAATCGACTGCGTGTCCTCCAGTGGCTCGACAACGTACTGGACATTCGCTTCGCCACAAAACCTGCCATCAGCTTTGTGCTTGCACAAGGCGACGTTAGGACCGCGCAGTGGCTGGCCGATCCGATGGGCGACGGCGCCAACCTCGCGCACTGGGACGGAGTCGTCGCCAAGTGGATGAGCTTTGAGTTTGCGCTGTGGCACTGCGGCACGTTCGCTGGCGCCGCCGTGAACGGCCATCTCCACATTGTCGAGTGGCTTTCCCATGCGGGGTCGTTCCACAAAGTGGACGCCGATACATTGTGGCAGTGCGCGATGCGTGGACACCTCCAGATCGTCGAGTTTATTCTCCGACGGCCGCCCCATCAGCCAAAAGACCTCGTGTTTCTGCCGCACGCGTGGACCAGTTTTAAGGACTCGTTTCAAGACCAGTATAGGGGGCGTTCATGGTGCTGCGAGTGGGATCCGCTGGCGTGCGATCCGCCATGGGCGAGACATTACGTGAAATTGTGGCTACATTATTGTCCAACTGAGACCAAGCACGTCCCGTGGCTCGCCGAATGGGCAAATCATTGCGGCCACAGAGAGCTATACGAACGGCTCTGTGCGTGACAGTAATGCGATTTTTGTAATGAAACATAATTGGATGTGGGTCTTGAATCAAATTGGAGGAGAGCTGAGGATATCTTGTCGGCCAGACGCAGCATTCGTTTGGGCGCAGCATACTCGCGCAATGACGCGCACGCACAGTGCGACCTTGCCTTTCTCCTCAAGGACGTCAGAGAAGATCGGATCGCACATAAACTAGGCCGCAACGGCTCCAGAAACGGACTCCCCACGTCTGAAGTATCTCGTACCAATTCGCTGGTCGGCATTAGACAAGTTCCTTCGCTTGCGCAAGGGTTCCACGTGGCGCTGCAGTATGCTAATAGTAGTACTGTGCAGTACTCTTGGTGCTCTGTCGTCTCAGCAAAGAACAGAGACTTTCGCGGTGCGTGTGCGACACGCCGCTGCTGAGATCTCTGGCACCACTAAATCACGGGCGCGCAGTTCGCTCCTCCTCCCCCCACGAATTAACGGAGGAGCTCTCCATGTGCAGGTGGCCTTTAGGGGGCAACGGCGCACGAGGGTACTTTCGTGGTGACCACAGGTGGAGCCGAACCTGTCCACCGTCCGCAGCTTCGTGACACAGATGGAATTGAACGAACAGACACTTCGATTCCGGATACCGTAAATAACAGGAACGATTCCACACATACAAATGTTCTGCAAGGAGCAGTAATCGATGGGAACGGCGGAACTTCAAAGTCGCTTTGTCGTCGGAACGGTTCTCGAAGTGAATTTTTCTTGGGGTCGGAGACGTCGTCCTTCGCCAGTGAAGTTGATGAGTTTGACTTATCCACCGCCGCGAAGTGTATTCTCTGGAAGAAGTGGAGCCGTAGGACTCGGTACGTATTACGGTACGACAGTGCGCAAAGCGTCGCCCGGGATTGTTCTCTGGCGAGTAACCGTAAATTTTTGCTCAAGAAAAACTTGGAACCAAAAAGGCCAGAGAGGGCCAGCTATAGAGAACGATTCCTTTTATAGATCATACACGCACACTATTGTTTATCGAAGGTTACAACAAAAGAAAAGGTAATGCCCTCTGATCTTGATGGCGTATTTTAAAAACATTCAATATGCATTATAAGAGGTCCACCTTTACTAACGGGCGATTCAAGTGGTGCAAATCTCGGGAGAGTGGCCAGCTGTCCGTCCGGCAACCAGCAGACAAAGCCAACCAGCAGCTTGGTCGCCACCAGAACGAAAAAGCCGCACCCAACGGCTTAGTCGTAGCCAACGACTCGCGGCCCCGCTCGCCTCGCGCGCGCGCACTCAGGACGGGGAGATCATCTTCAATTCGTATCCACGACCGCGTCATCCCTCTCGTCTCGGGAAATTGTTGTTCTGACCAAATAGAACTGTTCTCTCGGCTTCCATTTCCTGTTCGCGCTTTTCGAAAGGATCCGATCCCAAAGTCCAACAGATCATGGGTATCATCTGGACGCCCATCGCCACGGCGGCCATGCTGGGCTCGACCGTCGCGACGTTCTTCACGATGGTCCACCTGCGCGTCCGTTGGGACGTCCACGCGTCCAGCGTTCGGTGGCTCTTTTGGCTCTTTTTTCTCTACGTGTTTGCGTGGTGCTTTATGCGGTCCATCTACTTTACGTGGATGAGCTTTCTCCCCGAAGCCGATCTCATCGACGTCCACGCAGCTTCGTTTTCCGACTCGCTCCTCAGCGACGGCAGCGGCTCGTATTTTCCGCACGAAGATGTCCACGCCGTCCCCCGTCCCGTCCTCAGCGACGTTTGGACGCCAGAGAAATTCGACCGACTCGGCATCCACTCGGTTTTGCGGCTCCAAGAGGCCAAGAAGCCGCTCATGACGCTCGTGCTGTGCGCCGGCGACGTGTGTCTTTTGGGCATTGCGCTCACGCTGTTCCCACTGACCTACGAACTATGGAAGCTCGCGCGCATGTCGATGGACCGCGGCGTCAAGAAGGAGCGACGCCAGATTATGTACTATTTCATCGGGATCCATTTCGTGCTCGCGCTCTTCGTGACGGCCCAAGCCGTCGTCTGCGTCGAGTTTGGAGGCTACAATGTGTATGCGTACCGCATGCTGCTCAGCATCTATCTCGTGCAGTTTCTCTGCATGGTCTTTATGGGCGTGCTGCTCATCATGCTCAACGTGAACGGCCGCAAGTACGAGACCATTCACGGCACATTTGTCGCGTCGCCCGTCTACCAACGGCTCAAGCGGATCATGTACGTTGCGGTCTCCACAATCCCCTCTTCTTCTGGATAAAAAGCTGATGCTGGAATTCTTTTATTTTAGGTTGGTGTACATCATCTTCTCGTTCCAGTACCAGCTCGCGACGCTCATCATCTACATGAATGATGACATCACAGCCACAGGCCTCGTCGAGGGCATTGGTATTAGTCTTATTCTCTACAACTGCTCCGGGCTCGCGCTGTCGATCACGACGAGCTGCTCGCAGGCCTGTGTGTTTAGCACATTCGCGCCGTGTCTGCCCGAGGACTTTGAGGCGTCCTACTTGCGGCGCCGCTTTGCCGGCCAGAGCGAAGCACCGCTGGACGAAGACCTCGACGCGCCCAGTGTGAACCCAGTGTTTGTGTTTACCGACATTGAGTCGTCCAGTGCACTCTGGAACGTGGGCGACGGCGAGATGATGGACGAAGCGACCGAGATTCACGACGGCATTTTGCGGTCGACGCTGCCAAAGTACCGCGGCTACGAGATCACGACTGTGGGCGACGCCTTCCAGCTCGCGTTCCACACAGTCCGCGACGCGGTCGAGTACTGCATGGACGTGCAGCTCCAGTTGCTAGTCGCGAAATGGCCCAAGGATATCCACGGTGCCGTGCCGGCCACGACCAAACTGCGGTCCGGACGGCGCGTGATTTTCAATGGACTGCGTGTACGCATGGGCATCCACGACGCGATCGAGTCGGAAGGTACGCTCGTACAGGGCGTCCACGCGGTCACGGGCAAGACCATTTACACGGGCGCCTCGGAGGTCGTCGCGGATTACGTTGGCGACATGGGCTGCGGTGGCCAGATCTTGCTGACGAGCCGCGTCGCAACGTGGCTCAAGCACCACTGCGACGACCTGTCGGTCGACATTTTTCTGGAGCTCGTGGGCCACTACACGGTGCCGCAAGTCAACGTCAATGTCGAAGTGTTTCAGGTCTTGCCGGCCATGCTCGCGGGGCGCGCCATGTTTTTCATTCCACCGGAGAAGGGACGCCTGCGCCAAGAGACGCGATCGTCGACGCGGCGTGGACGCCGTCGCCAGCCGACATTACAGCGCCACCAGTCGGCGCCGGCCATGTCGCCCATGGGATCCGGTGGATACGCACCGCTCGAGTCGTCGTCGCTGCGGCGCCAGCAGCCCATGAGTTCAGGCGGCTACTCGGTGCTCGAGTTGACGCGCCACCAGCAGAAGACCAAGTACGAGCTCATGTCGGAGAGCCTCGCATGAGACCGAACGGTTACGACCATCCATTCATTCCATTCCATCTCAGTCTCAGGTCAATCTGCAGTGCATGGATTCGACGGCACACGCCAGTGGCTCGCTGGCCTGCCGTCCAAGAAAGTGGGCGCGGTCCAACGAAAAGTGGGAGCGGTCCAAGGATTGCCCCTGCGCGGCAAGTTGCAGTTTGGCAACGGCAATGGCACGCGACGAGGCACGGTGAGATCACACGGGCTGCGTCACTGTCCTCTTCTCAAGGACTGCAACGAGCCAATTACGCCACGTACGCACACATTCTTAGTCGCCACTTGATCGCGGGCGGGGTTTTCGCCACGTTGTGCGGTCCAGAACACGTAAAGGGCTGGCCACCTAATGTTGCCACGACGTCGACTGTCGTGCCGTGTTTGTTTTGTGGACGAAGAGTCTTCGAAGATCCCACTCATTCAGTTTTAGTACTACGTAGTACTACGCAGTACACCGTCAGGGATCGCCGATCCAATCCAGCGGTGTACGTATGCTGATATCCAGGCGAGACCATGAACGCAGCACTCGAGCCGCTCGAAGACTTGACTTGAGTGTTTGATTAGGAATTGTGGAGGAAGATCCTACTACTGTACGTATAGCGGGATTTGACTTAAATTCCTGTCCTCCAACTGGACTTATCCATACCCAGAAACGGGCCAAATCGTGGTTACAAAAACTGGTAAATAGGGTTACGAGTAAGTTACGACCAGATCTGCCACAGAACGTTATTCTGTTGTGGCCGATTTGAAATCTGTTTGCGGCAGTATGCCGCCTCTTCCGTAGGCATTCTCTCACAAACTAGCGTAAAACAGCCGTCAGCAGATTTATAAACCAGTTCGCGGCAGAATAAGGAAGCTCGGACCAGAACTTGCATTATCGAATTATAAGGGGTTATATTGCATATTTATATAATTGAGAAGGGTTAATCTGGCAGATATAGCTAATTAATCGGCTATATCTGGCAGATTTACTATTATTCTGACAAACTGGATGAATCCCGCAATACTACATAGTACAAGTACTAAACTTCTGCATGGTAATCCCACTACTTTAATATAGTATGTGAAAATTTCAACATCGTACCAGTAAATGGCGTCTTCCGAGCAGATGTACAGTACAGGTACGTTTCGGAAAAAAAGCGTGAACATCCGATGAGCTCCAAACGCTTGGCCACCACACAATTTTCGAAAGCGGTTTGTGAGTGTCCACGCACAACGTGGTGACAAAAAGGAAGATTCGGAAGGTGGTGCTTTTTGATGTGCAATGAGGAAAAACCCAGAGCAATGGTGGGCGTGGCTATGCAGAGCTGCCGGCTCGCACATGCGACCAAGCAAATCGTGGATGGCTGAGTTTTACGGACGCGCGAGAGCCAATCAATGGACGCGACCACGTGTGACAAGGCAGCTCCACTGCCAGTCACTTCCACCGCGATTCAGATTCAGAGCGTCAAACGTGCCACCTATCCCTAACTGTAACTTGAACTTAGTGATTTTGATTTTCTAGTTTTTTTGGCAGGATGATTTGGCATTTTTTTGGTTGTGATTGCGGGTGAAGAGAAAGATATATTTTACGATAATTGAAAACATCAAGTGTATAAAACGGTGTTTCTCGTAAACATTGTTCTGTAAGAGATTATGGCTTCGAATGTGGATTGGCTGGTTCTCATTTTCCGACCTTTCCAGCTAACTGCACGCATTCCCACTGACGTGGAGATCTTGCCGCGTCAACGAAAGTTGCACTCTGTAGCCGAACACGGCGCTCCGAATGAAGAGGCGTACCTACTGAAATTGCAGCAAGTGGAGACTGGGGGTGGCAACGGTAATAATACCTGCACATCTTTGACTAGCCACATTTTTTTAACCTTCTAGCACCCTGGCTCTGTGCGCCATCGCAATGGCGTTTGCGGGGTGTTTTGGCCTTGGTGCTGCGTGTCCAGTACACAAAGCATTGCTGTAATTCCACAAGATGCCTTTCTGGTCAGCGCACCGTCGTGTCTGTGTGCCGAATTGGTACATGACGAGAGCCTTCCGTGTCCTAGCGTCACCAGCTATTATTACACTGCAGCCCATGGGTCTCTGCACCTTACGTCAGCGGTAAGTCGTTGCAAGAAGCTGCCTATCGGTACAGAGATTACTGTATTGCGAATAGACCGTCGTGTGTATCGCCGTTTGCTGAGAGTGCTGGCACGCCAGGGAGCATGGACGTGTTGGTACTGTGGCCATGAAGAAGCTATTTTCAATTCAAGCATGCGGTGCAAGCGATCCATGCGTTACATACAGATCCTCGTGGGATCAGCACCATTCAGTTTGCATTGACCAGCATTTACTTGGCGTAATCGCAGTTGGGGCACCACTACTGGCGCTACATCCTGCAAGCAAGAATGAAGGCGGGCGAGAGGGATGTGTGATGCAGCCTCCCACTGCCAACTGCACTGACTTTTCAAATCCCACCCTAATATTGTTTTAGACACATAAACAGTTTTTGTTTCGAAATTCTGCGCGAAAAATCTTTGCTGTTGGTGTGACACACTGTGAGTGATTGATGGTCCTTGGTGGTCGGCAAGAAAAAAAACGAAATGAGAACGCAGAGACCGTTCGTAAGTTATTTTTCTTCAGTTGGTTTGTGTTTGCTGGATCAGTGTGCAGCTGTCGTTTTTCGTTGTGAGCTGCGTGTGTCGCCATAAGGGTTCCATCCCCTCCCGCCCTGGACATCGAATCCAGAATTCCAGAGTCAAGCACGACCAGCGTCCAGTGTCCAGAGCCGAGGGGCGCTGTGGTTTCCTGACGTTCTAACCTCGGAAGGGCCGCGGGCATCCATCCAAACAAAGCTCCCCATTTTCCATTCTCTCACGCCGCGGAGCGCCGCGCGATCAGCGTACACGCATCTCCCATTTTCGCGACCGTGTGTGGGTGACTGAACTAAAACAGTTCGCCACGAGCGAGGCGTTCCATCGCACTCCATCACCCCTATTATCACCCTTCCCTCTGGGAATCCCAGACCGCCTGCTCGTTTGGGCGAAATCACGGCTAGCTGCAAGAACCAACCGACGCGCCCCGCGCGGCGACGACCAGTTGGTCATTCGCGTCCTCGACCAGCGGCGTGTTTGTCTTGCTCTCTATGAACTTTCCGTTTACCACGATCGGCATGAACCCTCCGCCGCCGCGCCGCGCGGCCCCCGTTCCGAATCCTGCGACCGTGCCGGCGTCTCTGCCGTCGTCGCGAATGGCGGCACGTGACCGCGCCCAGAGCTGGCGCGGCAAGTACCTGCGCGCGCTAAATATTTGCTCGGAAGACACTGAACTCGCGCGCCGCCTTGCCGCGCAAAAGGCGAGCACCACGACCATTTCTACGACCACGACGACCAACGGCAAGTCGCGACTGCGCGCGCTGAATTTCCACCGTACCGACTTTCTCGACCACCACGCGCTCAGCCGCAGCTACAGCAGCTCGACCGAGAAAGAGGAGGAAGAACGCAAGTCCCGCGAGCGAGCGACGCAGCACCAGCAGCGCGCACACCGCCGCGCTGGGCCGCAGCAACACCAGATCCACGCCGTGCCGCTGCGCGCGCCGTCGACAACGATTGGTGTTTCTGCCTCATCGATGGCGACGCCGATGGGGATGCCGATGGCGCCGACTGCCGCCAACCCGTACGGATTCCCCATGCGCGCGAACATCGCGCGTGGACGCCGCTGCCACACGGATCCGTTTACGCTTGAAGAACGCGGGTCGGCGCCCATCCAGATCCCCAGTAACGTCAGCGGCAACAACCAATTCGATGGCCACGGACGGAATTTCGAGTCTCGCGTCTCGGGCTTTGGGCTACGCGGCCGCGCGTCGCCCCAATCCATCCGGACGGACTCCGTCGTCGTGGCGACCACAAGCAACAATCACACTACGTCCACCACGCACGTGCGCTTGCTGTCGTGGGAGGAACCGGTCGCGATGGTCAAGGCCGCCGACGCCGTGTCCAGAGGATGGCACATGCCCATGGGGTCCATGGAACTGGGCTTACGAAGAGGCCGTGACGTGGACGTAGAAGAGGATCTCCACTTGGACCGCATGAACGACGAGGACGATGATGACGATGTGGACTCGCTCGGCGGTGATATCTTTGAAATGGACGAGAGCGACGACGACGCGACCCAGAACAATCAGCCGTCGCGACGTCGTTTCCGGACCGAGTCCATGAATATTGTCACGAGCGGACGCGAGAAGCAGACCCACCGCACGTTTCACGACGAGGGGTATGGCCAGGATGGCGTCTTTGGCGGTCACGGCCGCGGTGCCGATCTGTCGCAGTCTTTTGTGCCGCCACACCAGTTAGTCGATCGCAGTGACTGCTTTTCCATTGGACTCCGTGACGAATTCAAGAAGCGCCGCCCGATCAACCACATTTAGAGACATGATGGTCGCGTCTGAGCGAGCGAACGAGAGTGAGAGAGGGGGAGATAGAAAAATGGTCTCTCTGCTCTGCGCCCGTAAACCCCCGGGCGTTCCACACGGAAGAACGCCCCTTTTTCCATGATATACGCAATGGAAATCGCATGCGCAAGCAAGCGGAAAAAAGCAGATACAGAATTGCACGACGAGATGAAAGCAAATCCCAATCACCCAGTTATTTACCCGTACTCTATGGTTGGCTTGTTTCCATCATTATTATCAGCCTCATGGTTCATACCGAGACAATCATGTCTCGTCCCTCAAAACCAGATCACCGCCACTGTATGCGCACCACGTTGCATAGTCAGCGGACAAATCTTGAGCGTGTACCATACTAAAGGGCGGAAAACCCCGGGGAAATCTCTCAAAACCATTGCTTATCGAAATTCTTCCAGAGCGATTCGTACAACAAACTGAGTTGTGCATGCAATCGCGCCCCCAGCCGTTTGGTGCGCGAACCATAGTGGTCTGTGGACTGAGACTGTCGCCCTCTACCATGGAAACCGCATCGCTTCACAGATGGAAAACTGGCGCGGTAGTGCGTGTGGCGCACAGCCATTCGCATCGACCGTCTCGAGATGTAATTATCCCGTGGTTCTTCATAAGGTGCACGCGCCTCTTGGCTGGGATCATCAGTGGAGGGCTCCGTCACCATCAACAATATGAGCCGCTGTCGCCGTAGTGGTCGTGTGGTGGTGGCGCGCTGATTCCGGATCATTGGCGATCGTCGCATCGAACGCTCCCCCTCTTGAGTGTCCCTGTTCCAACAACCAGACAGTGACCCCTTCAAGCCAGTTATCGCGTTGTCAAAACCTGTAACAATGAGTAAAGAGACGGAGCTCAGACAAGCGTAGACCACGACCCATAGGGGAAATACACGAGATTGCAACCTGTGATATCCAATGCCTCCTGGAACATCCCAAACCATCCGTATCTCAGGATTGTTGTGTCCTCTCGCTCCTGTGAATCAGAGTCTGATGGCAAAATTTGCCCAAGGAAAATGCTGGCGTGCGAAGGAGCGCATGCCACATGGCAACTTCCAAACTGCGATGTTGCCATGGTTCAGAACCATTGGTTCTTGTTCGTGACGTCTGGCTGAACGTGTTTTTCGTTCGTTTCGACGTTGGAAAAGAATGAGAACCCCAACCTTTTCCTTATCCAGAGCAAAAAAACGTTTTTTTGTCTTCACATACAGTATGTTCCGGGGCTAAGCCGCATCTTATATTTCAATTGGTTGAGGTTATCGAATGTGTGCAATTTCGTAAGTACTACTTGGAATCAAATATAAGCATAGAGGATGAGAGGTACATCATTTATGCTGCGGGCTTAGCCCCGGAACCGACTGCACAGAGTTCAGATCACAATTCCATGGCGGCGCGCGAGTTGGCGGGTATCCCAGAGCACCAGCTGGGTCCGCGACACCCGATCACTATCCACTCCCGCTCTTTGAGTCCTATTGCAACCCAAGTGATTGGAGGCAGACGCTGCATTCACGCAAACCAGCTGGTGCTTCATGCCGCACGTTTTAGCCCTCTTCATGCTGCGAGCGTCTAAACGACCACGTCCCGAACCGCGCGGTAAAAGGCTCTCTAGTCCGGCGTCCGAACTCTGGACTCGGGCGCCGCCTGCTGGATGCAGGAGCGCTCCTCTTCCGGAAATCCAGAGAACCGAATCCAATCCCCATCGCTCCTCTTCGTCATTCAGAAACTTGCCACTCTACTCCCACGCACAGCCAATCTTCCGCACAGCAACTTCTCCATGTTTGGCGCTAACTACCTCGTCTGTGCCGCGGCGCTTCTCGCGACCGCCTCGCTTGTCAATGCCGGCGCGCTGCCCGCCGGTGTCTGCTACTCGCCGTGGCACCACGACCAGGTCACGGTCGAAGTCGTCGGCAAGGACTTTTCCCAGGTGAAGCAATACTTCTCGGCCGTGCGAACTTACCACGCGAGCTTCGCCGGTGTCAACGTCGTCGACGCCGCGACAGCCGCCGGTCTCGGCGTCTCGGTCGGTATCCAGATGGGCGACAAGGCGGGTATTGCCGGTGAGATCGCTGCGGCCTGCGACGGCGCCAAGCGCAACCCGAGCTCGGTGCGGTCCATCATGGTCGGTAACGAGAACCTCCAGAACGGCGGCTTTGGCTCCGTGTCGGCCGGCGAACTTGTGACGTACATCAACCAGCTCAAGGGCTGCACGGCCGGCACTGGTATCAAGATCGGCTCGGTCCAGCGCATCAACGAGTGGCTCACCGCCCCCGGTGCCGCGGAGCTCGCGGCCGCGTGTGACTTGGTCGGCGTCAACATTTACCCGTTCTTCACGCCCGGGGACATGAAGCCCATCGACAAGCTCAAGGCCCAGTGGGCCCAAATGACGGCCAAGTACGGTGAAGCAAAGTGCTCGCTGACTGAGACGGGCTGGCCGCGCCAGGGCAGCCCGTCGGCCGGTAACGTGCCGAGCAAGGAGACGCTCCAGTCGTTCGTAAACGACTTTGCGACCTGGTCGAGCGACAACAAGCGTGCCTACTTTTTCATGATGTACGACACCAAGATCTCGTACAGTGGCGACGACTTTGAAAAGTTCTTTGGCCTCGCCGACACGAACGGTGTGCTCCAGGTCTCGATCCCGTCGGGCAACGGTGCTCCTCCGCAGAACACGCCGGGCCCGGCACCGGCACCAGCTCCTGCCCCCGCTCCTGCCCCCGCTCCTGCCCCGGCCCCAGCTCCGGCTCCGGCTCCGGGTGCTCCTGCCCCTGCTCCGGGTGCTCCTGCC
>JAADVC010000882.1:0-14532 GCA_023334575.1 Pythium volutum | reverse complement strand
TACTGTCGTTTCAAGCAATACGAGACAAATGCATCCGTGAAAAAAAACACTTTTGGTCACTTTGAAATCTCGAACGGTTAGAGATCTTCGTCTTCGTCGGGAAGCGGGATGTAGGTGGGGGGTGCGGCGTTCTCGGCCACGAGTTGGGCGATCTGTTCGGCAGTGATGGGTAGCACAAGGCAATCATTCGTGAAAAGCGTATCCACAATCGTAACATTGTCAACGCTGTAAATCATGTTGTCAGCTCGCAGTAAAACAGCATGAGGACACAAAACGAAAACGCACCGAATCAGCTTGCGTGCAAGCCACGCGAACGGCTCGTCGAACTGATACTCTGTTTGCGAGGACGCGGATGAGATCTCAAAGTACGGCAGACGCAGCGTCCGGTGAAAATTAATCTGCTTGACGCGTGACACTCGAGGCTTGAGATCGGGCTTGCTGCCGCACACCACGATGGGGATATCTCCACAGATATTGACAACTTCACGATGCCACTCAGCCACATGCTGGAACGACATCCGCGAGGTCACGTCAAACATGATGATGGCACACTGGGCATCCATATAATGCCCTTCACGAAAAGCGTCAACGCTCTCATCGTCACTTGTCTCCCAGCACTGGAAGCGCATCGGGCCAAAGTTGGTGGGGCACATGATGGGGGACACCCGACATCCGCGGGTCCATACACCGAGCGCAGAGTCATATCCAACATGGAATATTTGAGCCACGATACGTTCAACGAGAGTTGTCTTGCCGACGCCTCGGTCGCCGACCAGAAGAAGCTTGAACTCTGGGATGCGGAGCTGAACAGTGAGAGAAACAGTAAGTACAAATGCCATCATGCCATTATCTCAGGTTCGCCGAGCGCGAGATCTTCCGAACGGCCGTGGCGCTGGAGATGCGACCAGCGCGAGCCAATGCACAGTGACCGTGCGTATGCGCTTGTCCGTTTCCCAGCGTCGCGCCTGCCGATCTACTGAGCCACAGTGGAAGCGCCCGCGCGGCATGTCTAGAACGCACCATGACGTCCGACCGATATGAGTGAATGTGGGGTCAGTGGGTCAGCATCTCACCCCGTTTTGGCATTCCATCACGCGGTTTTGATATTTTGGTTTTGGCGCCAAATAGGTGTACTGCCCCATGGGGGACTGTGTTTTGTCTCCGCTCAAAAGCTCCAGATCAAAAGATCATCAATGGCTGGTCGAGCCTGCGATGCTCGCGCTGGACGACGCTGCGTGGGCGAGCGAAGATAACACGAGCGACGAAGAGGCACTGCGCCGTCCGACAGTGTACGGCGACGACGTCGAGTGGGACGACGACATTATCGAGGCCACGCACCGCGCCGCGGACGTCAAACTCGCGCACCAATTGTACGTGCTCGCGACGACGCCGCGCACCGAACCGTAGCTCGACAGCGACGAAGACTACTGCCTCGTGCGCGTGCAAGATGTCGATGTGTGGTACGAGATTGTCAGTGCGCTTCCGCGCGAGTGGCGGTTCCTGGTCGAGTATTTTCACGTCGTGCGCAAGCCCATGACGGTTGAAGATTGCAAGCGAGAGGATCCACTGCACAGCTTTCGCATGGGGCGAGACGACGACCACGATTGGCGTCTTAACTTTGAGATCCCCAGCAAGTAGTATGGGCGTCTGCGAACGATCCGTGAGGCAATTGTCCTGCAGTACGTAATGGCCCAAGTCGACTACAGCGCGTGGGTCAAGGCAGTGATCGAGATTATGAAGTTTACTCCGCCACCATATCTGCATCTCGACTGGAAGACACCGGGCTCGCCGATTCTCGCTCGCCGCTTCTGCTTTTCGTTTCCGACCGAGTTGGAGGCGCGTGACTACGCGTGGCACCGCTTCGTAAAAGAGCTCTTCCACCCGCGGAGACGAAGCTACGACATGATGTACAAGTATTGTCCCGCGTACCAAGTCGTGGCCGCCAAGGGATTCGACATGGCTACGATAGAGCCGATCCCGCTCAAGCTACGGTTCGCGCCCAAGCACTGCGGATACTTTCGCCAGATTACGATTCTGAAAATGATCATGAACATGCTCACCAAGGTCCAGAAAATTGAAGAACGCTGGCACAAGCGACGCCAATAGCGAGCATGTCCGCGGCTCATGGCCCCGCCCGTGTTTCATCTCGAGTGTATTGACTTGGACCTGCGCGCGTTCACGGTGCATCCGTCGGTGCTCAACACTGTCGAGAAACTCGTGGCGACGTCGGGCGTGCGTATTGAGAATCTGACACTGCCGAGTACAGCGTTTGATGGCAACTATGAAGAAATCCAGCTGCGGTCGGCGTGGGCATCTCTGTTGTGTACGGTCATGGGCATCGAAGGCGCTCGGACGGGAGCTCGCGCACGCGAGACTGTTCTCCACGGCGTCGATCGGCTCGTGGTGCCGTCTTCCTACATGGAGACCAACTACTATGTGCCGCTGCTCATGGCCGCGAGGGATGCACGTGGTGTCAAGTCGGTTCGCATCGAAATGGATGACATTCTCCAGAAGCGAAGCGCCCAGTACGACCGTTGCATTGGTGCGCTGATTGGCTATGCGTTCTTCAGTAAGGATTCTCGAAGCTCGATCGCGTCGCTGGAAATGTATTAAATCGAGTTTACGAGTCGCACGATGAATGCAATGGAGCGAGTCGTCGCAGCGAGTAACCCACTGCATGCAGTGTATCTCGCGATCGCGGGAGTGCACGACGGCGACGCGTGTGCGGACGGGCGACAGGTCAGTTTGAAGACGGGCACGCCGCTGACGCCACGCTGGGGATCACCACCGTACAAGATCTCGGCACCGTGGACGGGTTTAGTAGTGCGTGACGATCTAGACATGCCAACCATGACGATGTATTTGCCGGGGTTCGGGCTGTGCGACGTCGATCGCTCGCGCGTGCCGACCAAGAAGAGAAAGACGGCTCCGGCGATTGCTACGCCCTCGCCGCCGCCATTTTCATCGGTTCTCGCTGGGGCTCAAGGCCGGTTCCGCCACTATCTCTGCTGTTCCGACCGAGTAACGATACGGCCGACGACGAGGGATACGCTTTGCTAGACCCCACGGTCGTGGCTCGTCGTCTAGGAAATATCGCTGGTCGCAATCTAGAGACGCTCCAGTTTGCGTCGCATCGAGCGACGGAAGAAACCCTCCCAGAGATCCTTGACCGCTTCCACAAGCTTGACAGTCTCAGCCTCATCGACGCCCGTCTGGACGATCTCAGCAGGCTGGCTATCGCGTACCATGACGGCAGCCAGATCTCGTCGCTTGATTTGAGCGGTTGTCACATCCCAACTGTCGTGTTCAAGGCGATGCTGCGATGGCTCACGACCGACGCCAAGGTGAAGTCTGTGCTTCGTCACCTCCGCTTTGGCAAGAACTGGGAGGCGTCTCACTGTGGCGAGTTCACTGTGCAAGCAATCACCAGTATGCTCACGGCCAACAAGCAGTTGACGCACCTTCACATCCACATTCCAGAGGAGACTGAGCTGTGGAAGTCCGTGTCTGCGTTTCAGGGCGAGCAACTTGGCGGATGGGAATTGCCACGTCGCCATCAGCTTGCGTTTGCGAGTGTCGTGCACCATCGCAAGTATGAATTGCTGGACGCGAATCTCATGGGCCAGATCTTTGCGTTTGTCGCTCCCGCCACGCGTCGAACTGTGATTGTCGACGCCCCGCCACCACCGCCTCCAGAGGAGCGCGACCCCTATCTTCGCATGGTCCGCGAGATGTATGGAGATGACTTTTGAGTGAAAAGTAGATTTCGAATCGGCGTTACGCTAAGCTTCTCGTTCAGGTTTGTCATAGATCTATGTCTCTACGTGCCTGGACTCGAGCCGGTTGATAGATCTGCATTCGTCCAGGTGACTCGACTTGGCCAAAGGACGGCCCATGCGATCATCTAAAAAAATCTTGAGCTGATCGTCAAAGTAACTTTTGACATGTGACAATGACTGCTGAGATCCAGTCGTAATACAGTATCATGTTCCTTTCTCCAGAACAGAAGTATTCACCATGGTGGTGGTGGCGCGTCACCGGAACTCTAGATGGACGACGGTGGCTTGCACAGTACATCACCGTACAGTAGTCAGTCAGTTTTGCTCGAGAGCCGGACGTCATCCCAGAAAAGAAACGAACACTCGCACATCTCCCCCGCAAACCTCTCTCCCAGTTTTCTTCGGTACTGTATGCGATCTGAGATGCAGGCGCTTGGACAAATTTTGCTCCGGCTTGATTCCATTCTCCACCATCCCCCAGTGTCAACAGGTGCGATTCGAACCACAGCCAATCAGATCTCGACACAGTGGCTGACTGGTCAAATGTGGATACACTGTGACATGCGCACCAATGGTTTGCCCAAACGCCTCGAACCGGACGTTTCGATATCGTCTAGGATCCCACGTCGCTGTGTCGGTCACGATCTTCCTGATCATCATGGGATGCGTAGGAGAACCAGTGGAATCTTGATATCCGCGCCGCTGGTCAGCAGCTCGCTGAACGCGACCTCGAACCGTCCAATAGGATGGCAGTCTCTCTCACTCTCGGGAGGCAGACTGATTTCTTTCATGGCGGACTGATTTGTTCTGTGATGAACTGGGACGCGTCGTGTTACTGTACAGTACCGGTATCGGTAGACGGCCGTGGACACGAGAAACAGATCTGCGGCTTTTCTCTGTTGAGCGTTGCGTCCAGTCCTTGGCACGCGCGTCGCCCTTGAAGAAGCGCATCGGCTCGGGTACTTGATGAGCTCCTCGTGCGGCGTCGGACTCGACCATGACTAACGCAGTAACGCTCCTCCACCCTCGTGTCCCGCTCACACCCCACCGTGAACGAGGCACGAGACGCACACGACTCCTCACGACCCCACTCGTGAATTCTCCCTCTCTGGTCCACACAAGTCCACTCAAGTCGAAACGACTTGACCTTTCTCCACCATGCAAGGCATCGTATTGCTTGACGACGACGTCCAGCGCGAGATTTTGGCGTCCTCGAACGGCCGCAGCTCCCAGGAAAGACCGTACGCAGTGCGAGGACAGCCCACTCAGCGACAGCTTCGTCCCGAGTACGCACTGGGCCATGGACTGCCGCGCACCGACTTCACGACGCCGCAGCCTCGCGCGCCCCGCACCGACTTTACGACCCACCCGCCCGTCGACGCTAACAGTGCGCGTGGCGGGAGCTTTCTGTCCAACCCGTTCAGTAACGGCGCCAAGCGTGGCTTGGGTGATACGCAACGCACGAGCCTGACCATGGCCATGTCGGCCGACGATCTCGCGCGTGGCACTGTGGAAGACCCCGCCCACAGCGACAATGTCCCCATGCTCTATCGCCACCAGAGCCGTGGCTCGTCGACGGATTTGCAAGCCACACAAAGCGGTGGCGGCGGCGGCGGGTACGCCGGCACGAGCAGTGGGCTCAAGATCTCGGTCGGCTGGAACATGGTTGGGCTCGTTGTGGGGCTCGTCTTGGGCGCGGTCCTGAGCGAAGTCAAGCTCTCGTTGGTCGCGGCGCGCTGGCTGAGTTTACCGGGCGATCTCTTTCTGCGTGCACTCAAGTGTCTGGTCGTGCCGTACGTGTTTTGCTCTGTCGCCGTTGCTGTCGGCGACATTGTGTTTGTCGGCAAGATCTCAATCATTGGCGTGCAAACCGCCAAGATCTACGTGACCTTTTGGGTCTCGACGGCCACCATGGGCGTGGCCGTGGCCATGCTGTTCCGACCGTTTTTTCATCGGCTGGCGAGCCCCAGCGAACTCGCGCTCGCGAGCGTGGGCTTCACGTGCCCCGACCACTTGCTCTTGACTCAGGCGACAAACGGCAGCATCGCGTGCTCGACCAACGCGACGGCCTTGGCCAATGCAACGACATTTGTGCTCCTGGACCTGAACGACGTGCTGGCCACGAACGTACGTGATGCCGTCGCCAAGCTCACGCTCAGCGACCAGATCCTGCAAACCGTCACGCCCATGGTGAGCAACAACATTTTCAAGTCGCTCGCAACCGCCGAGCTGATTGGCATCATCACGTTCTCGATGCTGCTTGGCTCGATCGCCGGCCGCAGCTACTTCACCAAGACGCGCCGAGTCAACTATGTGTACCTCTCGCTGCTGCAGCTTCGTAACGCGTTCTTCCTATTGATGGAGTGGACGATCTGGCTGTCGCCCCTGGCGATCGTGTCGATCGTCGCTGGCTCGTTCGCGTCCAACCCGAATGTGCTCAAGACGTTTGGCGATGTCTACATGTACCTCCTGGCCGCGGTCTCGGCCGCGCTGATACAAATGCTCGCGCTGTATCCGGTCATCGTCTTTCTCCAGACACGCACCAACCCGTACAGCCACATGAAGCAAATGCTGCGTGCCTACATGTTTGCGTTCGCGTGTGCATCGTCGCTGGGCACTATGCCCGTGACGCTGTCGTGCATCAAGAGCGCGCGCATGTGCTCGCAATCGCTCGCCAACTTTGTCATTTCGATCGGTGTCGTGTTGAGCACGAGCGGCGTGGGATTCTACCTGCCCATCGCGCTCGTGTTTCTCGCCGAGTCGTCGGGCAATGGCGACCAGCTCACGCCGCTCCGTGTCGTGGGCATTTTCGCATTGTCGCTTCTCACGTGTGCTGGTACACCACCGATCCCTGCGGCCGGACTGGTCGTGATCGCGACGGCGTACACGACGCTCTTTGGCCCCGTGCCGGCAACGACGTTTGCCTATGTCGCGGCCATGGACGTGTTCTTTGATCGGTTTGTGACCGTGTGCAACGTGAACGACGACTTGATGGCGCTCAAGATCATTTCCGAGACAACCGATGAGACCGTCGCGCAGGACCAACTGGGTGAGCGCTTCTAAATTAGTCTCCGCAGGAGATCAATCTAGCCACAGACCACTTAGATAGACACTATACATTTGTATTGCGTTGTTCTGTATTCGTAATTGGACCATCTTTCTTAATCAGAGCATGGACAAGGGTGGAGGCTTCCAGGAATGGCAACGCTTCCTTGCGATCGACCACGAATGGGATTTCCGAATGAGCGTGATGCTGATAAGCTGTGGGTTTGTGTACACAAATCATGTTGTTGGAATAAATTGTTTTTCTCACAACCACTATACTGACAAGCGTAAAACCCTTGACCTGCCTCGACTGACTGGTCAAGCGAACGACACGAGCGCGGCTTCAATCACGCAATGTTGGGCGGCTCAATATTCACGCGTCGGAAGCGAGGCTTTGGCGCGAAATCAAAAATGGTCGAGATCACGCCGCGGTCCAGTTCACGCATCGCAGGCGTACTGAGCTCGCCACAGAGAACCGAAAGGAACGCGGCCTTTTCACGGACGCCAATTTGATTAAACTCCACTGGAAGTTGTAGGTGCTGGTGGTTGTCCAACGCTGTCTGCAGGCTCGCCGATTGCGCGGCGGTTCGCACGGTCACTGGTAAATTGATCTGTAAATACTCGAGCGTGTGGTTGTTTTCCAACATGTGCAACACACGCGCGTACATCTCGGGATTGGTGATATCGACACCCATGTTATGACTCGTGGGGGCACAAACCCCAAAACGGCGGAGTTGCTTCGAAAGCGGATGCCGTCGATCGGCCAGCGCATCGAAAACCGCAATGACGTCGGCAACGTTGTCGTTCGAAAAGAACTCCAAGTTCACCATCAAACACTCGAGGTTCGTAGCGTGACAGCGCGTGACAGACTCGAATACTTGCGAGAGTCGCTCACACGTCATTCCTCCAAGACGGAGCTCACGCAAGCCAGTGCAGCTTTGGAAGAACGATGGACACCACGCCTCCATATCTGCTGCAAGCCCCATGACCTTGAGTTTGGTCACAGTTGAGCCGATGCGACGGAGCAACGCAGTCGTGACCACTTGGTCCCGAGCCCCAAAGAGTTCCAGACGGTCAATTGCCCTGACGCCAGCGACGACCAGCTCTTGCTCGGCTTGAGACGCTGGCGACACGGTTGCGTCGAGCGTGTGGACCCAAGCCTTGCCCCATCCGGGTAAATGCACGATCCACCAGTCCTGAACGGCACCCAGCACACGCAGTCCGTGGTACCGCCTCTCATCCAACACGGGATTCTCGTCGGCTGGGATCGTGGGGTCGTAGAGAACGAACAGAGACGCACCAAGGCGTAGATGCTTGTTCGCCTGAATGCTCGTGGCGAGGTCTTCAAAGAGGAGGGTGGATGCGTCGTCCGCGGCAAGCAGTTCTTCCATACTCTCGACACTCGACGACAAGAGCGAACCACAGTGCAAGCTGACATTCGCCACAAGGGTGTCTGCCTGGCGACTGAACAAGGCGTACGCCATCCAGTAGAGCTCTTTCTTTCGGTCTTGCTCGCCTTCTCCATCGCCTCGAAACGTCGCCTGGAGGTGGTCGATCGCTGTGGCATCCGTGGTCGCCGATGTGATCGCTGGATACACCTCCTTCTTGGACCCCAACGACACGGACCCCGAGTGTCCATCGTAGCCGCCCTGCCGCGAACCGAGCATCTCCTTGATGGTCGTGACAAACGTCGCAGCGTTCGCGCGGGTCAACGTGAGATCGAAATTGGGGAGCTTGTTGACAATCACGCCGAGGCGACAAAGCTGCAACAGTTGATCCAGTGCGGGTGCCGGGGTAGGCGCCATAAGCGCTGGAGGCAGGTCGACACACTTGAGGCGCGCACACAACTTGGCGAGCCGATGGTCGCCATCGGGAGACGAGGTCTGGATCGCAGCGACAGGTACGATCATCGGCAAAAGCTCCCACATGCGTCGCCATCCTTCCATGCCCAACTCGAAACTTAGACCCATTAGAATAGGGATCTCGGGCGTCCCCGGGGGCATTGCTGCTTCGAGCGCGCGTCGTACTCGTAGATACTCGGGTGAAAACTGGTGCTCTTCTGTCTCCGCGGTGGCGAGGTACTCGCAGACTGGTTGCACATCTTCAAGGCGACTGATGACCAGCGTGTACCCCGATATGCGCGCCAGCGGCCAGGTCTCAAAGACGTATCGACGCCATTGGTACGCACGCCACGAGGTGACGGCGAGTGGCTGGGCCTCGCGCCACCACGCGTCGTGGTCGGCCCGCTCGAGCAGCGCGAACAGCTCAATGGCCTCGAACGCGCGCGTCAAGGATTCCGGATCGGCACGGGGGTAATCCCAATTGAGAGAGACGCTGGGGTCGTCGGTTGAGGTAGTCTTGTCGTGCGCCGGACCCACGCGCAGGTTGTGAAGCGTCGCGCGCCACGGCTGAAGCAGCGCCTGCAAGTCGGTGGTTGCGGTCGCGTTGGCCGCCGTCATCTTGGAGACTGCAGAAAATGTAGATCTGTGCGGTGGTTGATGGGACGAGTCCCTCCTGTCGCCGTCTCCCAGAAAGTGCACAGTGAATGATGGTCAGATTGAATTTTGAACTAACCCAGCCTAATTACTGATTCGGCAATAATAGAAGGATTGTCGTAACTTCAAGTTCACGTTGAAGTTCTCGACAAGCGTCTAGAATGTACAATGGGTGGTGTGCATTTGGTTCATACCGTCCAGGAAAAATTCCATCAGGTGCTGACGTATTTGGTGGTGACCAACGTGATCTCTAGCTACACTATAAAATGTGCGTGTCTGAGCGAGACGGCGGGCTGAATCTCGAGCGGCCCAGAAATCGACGTCTTCAAAAGAGCGTGACATCGAATCGCGCGCTCGACACGATCTCTATGTTGTTCACTGCGTCCAAGTGTGTGGACAACTGCGACGAACACGCCGGCATTCGCACGGGGGTGCACGAGCTCTCGAGTAAACTCGCTTTCTTGAGCACGATCCACGACTCGAAATACAGCACAGTGGACACTGGCATGGTCGCCATATTGGTTGCGTTTGCTGCCGATTCATATTCTCCATGTTCGCACGTGTGGAAGCCGCAGTGCCTTCGTTGCGCGGAGCGAATGCTCTCCACAAACGGTTGGTGGCGAATCAAGTTAGGAACGCCAGCTTGGACAATGTTGAACCCATTTTTAGACACGAGTGTAGCCATATCGTCCACTGGAGGTGCTGATCCAAACTCGGAGGTGGTGGCCAGTATGACATTCAAATATAGCCTTGCCATGGCGCTGGCAATCGCGCAGGAGCTGCGAGTGCGGCTCCGTGGTGGGCGTCGACGCGACGCGCTGAAACAACTAGGAGAGTTGAAGGGGTCTCCCCATCGACAGCAGAGCCGGCGTGGTGGCTGAATGGGTCCGTATCCTTCGACTGCTCGTGGGCCGTGTCCAACCGACCGCGCCCGGGTCAGCGCGGTGGTAGCTTTGGTGAAGGTGCCGAGGCGCTCGCGCTGCTGCGTCTGCTCGCGCTGATCGACCTGTCTGCCTTTCTTGCAGAGGTCCAGGATGTTTGGCCGTCGTTCAACCGAGCTGGGTGCGACGCCGACGACAAGACGGGGACCAACCGGGAAGTTGGGCTGGAGTACTATGGGTTTACATGGGAAGACTTGGCGCCAGTCGGTGAACGTGTCGTCGGCGTGCGACCTCCGAACAGCCAGTTCATGAACGACTACGTGTGGCTGAAGACTGAGCTCGCGTCGCTCCCGTATGACCCGACCAATCTCATCATACGACCGATCCCTGTTCGAATCCGAATCGCTTTGACGAGTCGCGACGCGGACGACCTGGCGTGCTTACTCGAGCAGCTCGTGCAACAGGTTGTCACGCAACGACTGCATGTCCCGCCAGCGGCAAATGATGTTGGTGCGCAGGCAGCCGCGATTTCGAGGTTCGAGATCGTAGAGGTGGGTGTGGAGGAACAAACCGATACGGTGGCGACGATCTCGTCGCTCGGGTGCCTCGCGAGACTTTTACAGCTTGGAATCCGTGTGCTTCGTCTTCCTACAATCTACGTCGCAACTCCATCTCCACATGACGACGTCTTGGTCGTCCAGTCGCTCCAAGCGTTGATGCGACCACGGCGCGTGCAGTCGCTGCAATCACAAATCGACTATGTCTACGTCAACGGCAGTACATCACCGCAATGCATTCCTGCCATTTTCTCAGCTATCCACGCAAGCCGAGGCGTCCACACAGTCGAGTTGGAAGTCCAATGGAGCGTCTCACATCTAGTCGATGGCCCGCGTTTTGCTGCTGTCACGAGTCTTTGGCAGTGAATGGCGTACGCGCTCTTTAGTCGCCATGCCCACAACCACGTGACGACCGTGGTTTTGCACGCCGACTTTCTGGACGAGCGAGCACTCGCAGCGATCGAGCGAATCCTCCATGCTCCGAGTCCACTCGCAGCACTATTCAATTCCCAATTGGAGACCGACCAGTGGATCTCAAGCGCGCGTTCCATCATCAAAACCCCTCCGTTTCGTTGCGCACTGTTCGCCACACGTATATTACGACCGAAGAACCACAGCTTGTGCGCGTCATTGATCGTTCCGAGAATGGAGAAACGCCAGTATGGCAGGTGCTGCTTCCAGGCCACGGAAAGGCCTGTGTGGAAGCGGTGGATGCGATCGAAGTTGCGCCAGGCGATCCACGACTTGCGTGGATCCCCGACCAATCTACTGGCGTCAAGCCTCCACTGCACCTCAAGTTCAGAGGAGATATCTCATCGACCGAGGAAAACGTCATCGCGTTGCTTCGTCTGGTGCCTCGTGACGTCCACAGCATTGAGGTTGCGTCGGTCGACTCGGACCACGAGGAAGAGCCCTTCGACATGACCGCGTGGGTCGTGGATGTTCTCCATGTCTGCCCCCATCTAGACCGACTGGCTCTGCCGTGGGATACCGCGATTAGAAACCTCAACATTTCTGCGGAAGCGGCTGAAAAAGGGTGCTGCGAGCTCCGCGATTTGTCGCTCGGCGAGACACTTGAAGTCCCCGTTTCGCTACTGTAGTTCACCCGATGTAACTCAATAGACGCCAATCAACAACAACTTGACGTCGACACATCCGGCATATCCAGTTCCTCAATACATTGGCCGACAATTACACGATTGGTGGGGACGAGAAGGGAGAGAGAAAGATCAGCCGGCCACGTCATCTGAACGGAACGGGAAAGACGATATGGGTACACCCCGCGAAACGGTCACGTTGAAGTTGCACACGGCACTGGCGTCCGGGGCATCTGACGTGGAGGAACAAACTTTGTACTAGTCGGTATTAATACAGCTTGGACCCGCGTCTGGGCTGTACGTAGACTACCAATCACAAGAGAGATCCGTGGTACGCATTTCAACAGCAACAGCAGTTTCTGGTATCCATAAAGTGGGATAAGATATGATCTTGCAGCGATTTATAGCAGCCACAACATCTTGGACCAGATGCAACATTGCCAGCTGAACCCTTGAACCCTCTCGTCTCTCCCGGCCCCGAGTTCTTGTTCCGACTGACGCTTGTGTCCAGCACTCTCCCCCAAACACTAGAACAAATCGGTTGTCCGACGCCTGCTTTGGACAGACACTTGGCAACTTTCCCAATCACCACGACGTCGTACCTTCGGCACTCGTCGAGGACGACCGAATCCTCGACAACAGCCTATCACAATGGACGGCATTATTCTCCTCGACGATGCACAACAGCACGCGCTCCAGCAGTCAAGCGTTCGCAATGCGGGACAAAAGGCGCCGTCCTCGTCCTCGACACGTCGCCGCCCGTCCGACTCGAATTCGACCATCAGCACTGGCAGCGGCGATCCTCGCAAGAGCGTCGCGACGCTTGGTGGGAGCGCAGGGAAGCTTAGCATCGCTACGCTTGGCTCGAGTCCACGCACCAACTTTCGCACGCAAAGCCGCAACGTGCCGCCGCCCATTGACGTCGAAAGCATCCAAGAAGAAGGCACGGCCGATCCGTGGACGTTTGAAGACCCGACGCGCGCATCGCTCGACGGCAGCGCCGCCATGGAAGTCAAGCAGAGTCAAGACCTGTCAATGAAGCTCATCGTCGCGGGCTTCGTGGTCGGGTTTGTCATTGGCATTGTGCTCCAGGCGCTCAAGGTCCCACCCATTGTCGGCGAGTGGATTCGGCTACCGTGCACGTTGTTTCTCCGTGCGCTCTCGTGCGTCGTCGTGCCGTACGTCTTTTGCTCGGTCGCCGTCGCAATTGGCGACATTGTGTACGTTGGCAAGATCTCGGTCGTCGGCTACCAGACGGCCAAGATTTTCGTGACGTTCTGGGTCGCGACGACGATCACGGGCATGGGCATCGCATTGCTCTTTCAACCGCATTTCCATCCCGACACTGTGGACCCAGTTAAACCAATGAACGCGATCGGCTTGAACTGTGCCAACCGCCAGCTCATGACAATGCTCGCGAACGGCACGGTTGCATGCACGACAAGCCGACGAAACAAGACGGCGGGGCTTCCAACCGAGGCAACTTTCGTGGTTACGGAAGTGAACGCCGTGTTTGCGGCCAAGTCCAGCGGTGCCGCTGCTCCGCTGTCGTTCGACGAGATGCTGCGCAACATCGTCTTGTATCCTGTACCATCTAACTTGGCGTCGTCGTTTGCCAAAAGCGAGCTGCTTCCGATCGTGGTCTCTGCCATGGTATTGGGTGCGATCGCTGGGCGCAACTACTTTAACAAGACGCGCCGCGTCAACTACCTCTACCTCACGCTCTTGCAACTACGTGACGCGTTCTTTCTCATGATGGAGTGGACCATCGCGCTCACGCCGCTCGCGCTCGTGTCGTTCATCGCCGGCTTTTTAGCCACGAACCTGTCGGCCTTTCAGGCCACGAACGTCTACTTTTACGTGCTCGCCGCCGTGTGTGCGGCCGCGCTCCACATGCTGGTCGTGCTGCCGACCGTAGTCTTTCTCATGACGCAGTGCAATCCGTACAACCACATGAAGCCCATGGTAAGCGCGTACGTGTTTGCGTTTGCCTGCGCGTCGTCAGTCGCGACCGCGCCCATCACGCTGACGTGTCTCAAGCGCGCGCGCGTGTGCTCGCATTCGCTGTCCAATTTTGCCGTATCGATTGGCGTGTGTGCGAATGCAAGCGCCATGGGCTTTTGTGTCCCCATTGGGGTGCTGTTTCTCGCCGCGTCGGCAGGCCATGACGTGGACAGCGAGCTCACGGCGGTGCGACTGATTGGGCTCTTTGGACTCACACTGATATCCTGCGTGGCGACGCCGCCAGTGCCCGCAGCCGGGCTCACGACCGTCTCGATCGTCTACTCGGTCCTCTTTGGCGTGAACGAGATGCCGCCTGGATTCCTCTCGCTGGTTGCTGTCGACTTTATCGTCGACCGCTTTGCGACGGTGTGCAATGTGAACGACGACATTATGGCCGTCAAGATCATTGCCGAAAACACTGACGAGACCGTCGTCCAGGAACAACTCGGCGAGCGGTCATGACTCGTCGAGTTCATTTAAGAGATGATCCGTGGAACAACTGGACGTAAACTATGGTTTTTACGGGGTGATGTGAAAATGAAATCTCTCAAAATAGGTCCAAAAAAAATGCAAAAATTTGGCCAGGCAGATTGATCCAACATCTCCACTTACATGCAACTCCCGCTGTCAAATACGCCATATTGGTGCTGCGGTCTTCATGCGCGCGAAGCATT
>JAADVC010000881.1:0-14535 GCA_023334575.1 Pythium volutum | reverse complement strand
GGTGAAATACTGCTGAAACTCTTCACTCGTGAGCGTCTTGAACTTGAAGTGCTTGATGTACGCCTTGGCAAACGTCTCAAACACGTCGCGGCCGCCAACCACTTCCGTGAGGTAGTTGAGAAAGTTGAATCCTTTCTCATACGGAATGGACGAAAACACGTCGTCCGGATCGATACTGTCGCTGTCAGGCACCAAGTGCGTGTACGGGTGGTCGGCGCCAAAGTCTTCGACCGACTCTTTCAGGTCACGGAGCCCCATGGTCGCTTTGAGATCGTACGCCAGTGGATCATTGTAGATCTTGGCCGCGATCTTGCGCTCGAGCCACATGGTCCAGCCTTCATTGAGCCAAAAGTCCTTCCACGTGTGGTTCGTCACGAGGTTTCCAGTCCACGAATGGGAAATCTCGTGGGCGACCACATCGGCGAGCGAGCGATCGCCGGCCAACAGCGTCGGCGTCACAAACGTCAAGCACGGGTTCTCCATCCCTCCGTACGGAAACGACGGTGGCAAGCACACGAGATCGTACCGCTTCCACACGTACTCTTGGCCCGTGATCTCTTCGGCGTACTTGAGAAACTCTTCTGTCTGCGAAAACTCGAACGCGGCCTTGTCTACGACGCTGGCCTCGGCCCACACGCGGCTGCGCGGACCAATCTCTTTGGATTCGAGCTTGCCGGCCGCGATCGCCAAGAGGTACGCCGGGATCGGCACTTCCTGGTGGAACGTCACCTTGTGGGTGCCCGTGGTCTCGCCGGCCTTGGGCTTGTCGGCGGCGATCGCGCTCAAAAGCGCCGTGCACCAGTTGGGCACCGTCACGGTCGCCGTGTACGTAAACTTGCACGCCGGCGTGTCGGGACACGGCACGACGCTGCGCGCGTGGATCGCCTGGCACTGCGTAAACAGGTACGGATGCGTCTTGCCCGCCGTGAGCTCTTTGGCGAGCCACTGGAGACCGCTTGACGCCGCCGTCGTGGTGTACTGGACCTTGACTTTCTTGGCCTCGTGGGTCACGGGAATTGTCAGCGCCGACCCAAAGACAGCGTCGGCCTTGCGCAGCGTGAATGTAACTTCCTTGCCATCGACAAACGCCTTTTCAATCTGGAGATGGTTCGTGTCGAGCACGACCACGGGGTTTTCCTTTTTGGCACCGTCGGCGTGGAATTCGATCGTGTACTCGGCAAAGCCGTGGAGATGCTTCCGCGCAAAGTCAATGTCGATGGCCCAGTGGAGGTGCTGGAACGCGACCTCGCTGAGGTTGGCGTACGAGTGGTGGTTTAACGAGGGCTGGATGCACATGCTTGCTGGAGGTTCTCTCTCGAGTTCTTGCTTTGGAGATGAAGGGAGACTGCTTCTTCGCTGATCGTGAACACGCCCAGGGGGAGCTTCTGTTTTACGAAGGGGGAGATGGGACCTCTTCATTTGTTGTCCACAGATCAAGTGAGCTTTTCACATATTCGGACCAATCAGATCGCAGTCAAACTATCCTATTTTGAGAAAATAGCCATAGTCGTACCTTGTTTTGTGAATTTGCGTCAAGTCGATCCTCTTCAACTACACACCACGAGTCTCACATGGCGTGTCGGATCTGGTCGGCGGCGCTGGTCAGTTCATGGAAGCCCCGCTCGCAGGCAGCATTCCGCCATATATCCACATGCAAATCGCGTTTCATATATATAGTCATACAGTAGACATAGACACCCAGATCACATACCGTTGCCGTGCACCCTGGGTTCTTACCAGAAGGGACACCAGCCAATGTAGCATTGGCACAGGTTCTCGTGGGACGCCGCCTGGTTGATCAGCCGCTGCACTTGCGCGCTCACGTCAAGAGGCTCGTTCGTCGCGTCGTCGAAGTCGCGGCCCGTGAGCTTCGCTTGCACACGGCGAATGACTGCGACGGCCTTTTCATTCAGCGCTTCAGCCGGTGCGCCGGTACCTTCGGGACCGAGCGCCTGCACGAGCTCGCGCTCGCGATGGCTGCGGTTCGCGTGGACTTCTGCTTTGGCGGTGTGTGACTGTGCGGCTTGGGTGGCTGTGGCGTTTGGTTGGCCCGTCGGTGGCAGTGGCGGCTGGACGATCGAAATAGACCCGCGACGCGCCCTCGCTCGTACGACACCAGCTCCTGCACCGAGCGGAGCTGCCCCTGCATCGGTCTCGGTCTCTTGTGTTCTGGTTTCGTCATTCCCTTCTTCTTGCACAGCAGCTGCGATGGACGTTGGAGGCGGGGCCTGCAATCCTGTCATATCAGTGGTTACTGCCGTCGTCGCACGCGTGACTGCCGCGATCGCCTCGGCAGCCGTTTGCGAAAAGTTTCGGCGCAAGCTGCCCTGGCCCGCCGTGGTGACGCTCGCGGCGAGGTTCGAGATCTCGGCATGGAGGTTCGTGACCGAGTGGTCAATGAGTTCCACAGGCTCTTGGGCGATGTCCTCGCCGCCTTCAAACCCAGCGGCGGCGGCTGCCTGTCGCAACGCCGCAGTCGCAGCCGACGACGGTGGTCGGCGCGTGAACGCAATCGACTTGCTCATACTCATGGGGCGCGAGCCGGCGACCGACGTCGATGGACGAGGAGGCAACTGCGAGGCACGCAGGCTCTGCGCGACCGACCCAGCGATCGGGCGTGCCACGTCCCGTCGTGACGGCGCGCCTGCTGCTGGGACACCAATAATACCAGATGCCGATGGTGCACGAGGTGGCTGTCGTACCGGACGGGGTCGCTTGGGCATCATGCTCACCATGACTGCCGAGGCTGACAAGCTCTCGGCGACCTGGTCGTCGTCATCGTCATTGTCGTCGTCGTCATCGCTGCTGCTAGCGTAAGCAGATTGATCCTGCTGGCGTTTTCCTTCGTCGTCGTCTCCACTAGTTGTTGCTTCTTCCGATCCTGTCGACGGTGCAGCCAAAGTGGCGGCGGTCGATACCGGAGCTGGTGCTGGTGTTGGTGCTGGAGCTGGCGGTAGGCCCGACGACGGCGGCGCGGCGGCGGCAGCTTGAGGTTGCGGTTGTCGGGGAAGTGGGCCTTCCGCTACCAGCGGAGCTGGTGGAGGAACTGCCGTCGCTGGCGCAGGAGCTCCTACTGTTATTGCCGCTGCTGTTGGAGGAGGGATTGCTAAGGGCGCCGCCATCGCTTGCTGCCGCATCGACATGGACGATGGCCCAGTTGCCCCCGATAGCACGCCGGTTCGACTGGGGGATCCGGCGCCATCTCTTGGATTCGTCGGTGCCAACAACCGCCAACAAATGAGCGGGTCATGCACAAACGCTTCAAGCATCGCCATGAGCGAATGCCGGTTCTCGCGCAGCACACTCATCACAGACTCGCAACTGAATCGGAAATTGCCCTCAATGCCGCTCACTTCCATGGCATTCGTGAGCATGCGCGTGAGTCGGAAAGGAATCTTCTCGGGGTATTTCTCGCGCTGCATCGCGACTTCAAAGCAGTCACCAAAGTCGATGTGCACGATCGTGCCCGTGAAACGGTGGAGCATCAAATTGGACGGATGGCGATCGCCGAGCCCCAAAATGTAGCCGACCATCGACATAACCGCGAGCGACCGCGTATAATTCGTGCGGCGATCGAGCCACACTTCCGAGTTGTCGCTCTTGAGCCACAGCACCTTGTACAGATCTTGACCGGCAGTATTCTCGAGCGCATACTCGAACACCTCGACTTTCTCCAGCAACGTCAGCGCGTCGTAATCCGGTGCCATTTGCAGCATGAGCCTGTGCTCAATATTCAACAGAATCTTGCGGGCTTCTCGGTAGTCGCGGATCAGCTGATGTAAAGTATCACAATGCGGCACCCAACCGACGATGCCCGCGTTGTGCGACAATGGGATAACCGGGTACCGATGGATCTTGAGCTCTTTTTTCGACGTCGTGCGGTCGTTGATCAGCAGTGCATTCACCAATCCAAAGAGCTGCGTGACACGCTCGTCTTGCCGCAAGTCCTCGTGACCCTTGAGCAAAAACATATACTCCAAGCCGTTCGACCCGACGAGCGTAATGCGGCGAGGGCGCTGCTTACTGGTAATAACTTGGATCGTCGGCAGGAAGCGACCAATTTTCACAATACTGTGGCCGGCGCGGTACGTGCCGGGCACTGCCAGCTGCAAGTTTCGAGCTTGCAGCAGATTCGGCGAGACGTACTGGAGCTCGAGTGTCGTGAGTTGCGGAAGCTGTTTGTTGATGCGCCGGAACACATGGTAGTACAAATCCCACGCACGGTTCAGATCGCTCTCGTTGCCCTTGCGTTTCGTGCCGCCGTGTACGAACCGCTGGAGCCATTCGTAGGCTTCGCGCAAGTCGCTGCCAAATGCCTGCTGAAAGCTCACTTCCCGCAATGTCTCCGGACCGCTTTCCATCATTTGATGGAGCGGCTCGAGTACAGCGACCATACCGTCGACGTCGTGCTCGCCAAAGTAGAGCCGCGAGGCCTCTTCCAAACCTTCGTGCCACATTTCATGCCACAAAATCGCGACGCGAATGAGCTCGCGGCTGACCAGTAAGGCCTCGTCCACGAGATCGACATAGCTACGGCGCATCGTGTTCATAATCGCTTCGGCGGCGTGCTGTCGCAGGGGCAGCGGACTCTTGAGCGCGACCGACAATGGATATATCAGGGCGTGCGGATGTTGCGCGCCGATTGCACAAAGTAGCCGTTGCAGTTGCGTCTGGATGCGCTGATACGGCGTGTGGATCCGTGCAATCAGCTGCGGAATCACAATGAGCCACGTTTCGATACTGATCGAAGCAAACCCCTGGACGAGCGCTTGGTGGACGTCAGCACGATGGCCATATGTAAACCACAGCGTGAGAACCCGCAAAATGTCTTGCTGTACGTTGGCGGCCCAGCGACTGCGTCCGAGTGCGATCGACCGGAAAAAGCCTTCCATTGCCGACGATATGTAGGGCCCCATCGTGGGGCTCGCCGCTGCCGCCGAGGTCGAGTTCGTCGAGGAATAATGCTCAACGACGTGAAAGTTCATCAGCGCCCACGCGTGCCAGGCCTTGTAACTTGTCGGCTCGAGCTCAGTACACATCTTGAGCGATGAGAGAATCGCTGGGACCGAGCCGACTCTGTCGAGTTGTTGGTCGTGAATAGCAAGCTGCCATTCCGAGAGCTTGAGGTGGCACTTGACGAGCAGCTCTTCTTCGCCGCTTGATGACCGCGAGACTGAGAGAGCATGTGATGGAGCTGCTTGCGGAATATTGACCATTCCTGGGTTCGCTATTCCAGCGGCGCCACCGCCGTTCAGTCGCTGGCGCAAGGACGCCGACGACGCCAAGACCTTATGCACCAGCGACTGGAGCTCGCTGACTGCCTTCTTCTTGTCGCCAACCGCCCACAAATGCTTGAGATACGCAAACACGACGCGGTGGTGCTCGCGCTCGCCATAGCCGAGCACCCCGGGACCACCGCCCGAGACCTCGCTGCCTGATGGCGCCAGCGAAAGTGACTTCGTAAACACTTTTAAACTCATTGACAGATTGCCCGACTGCCGACAGAGACTTGCAAACTGGAGCCACGTGTCCATGTCCTCATAGGGCGCGACAATCAACGACCGCACGGCCAAGATCTGCTGCCACACGTCCACGACGCGCTTGCAACCGGTCTGGAGCCGCGCGTGCCACGTACGAATCAAGTGGCGCTTATAATGCGCAGCCTCCTCGGTCTTGGCGACTTGGAGATGGAGCTTCTTGTAGGTAACAATCTCTTCGAGTTCACTGAGTTGCTGGAGCATGACCATCGACTGGTACGCTCGGCTGTATGATTCGCCGACCAATGCTCCCAACTTTGCGTCGAGCAGCTTGCGCGTTTCATCGATACATCCGTGGGCCGTGTCAAACTGGTTGTGGTGCACGGCCAGCACGGCACGGAATAAGGCACTCTCGGTTTCGTTCTCGGTCGTCCCAGGCAAAGAAGGAGCCAAGGGCATTGGTCGTGATGAGGACGAGGATGCTGTCGTCAACACATTGCTGGTTGGTGTATTGGTGGTAGCATTGCCACAGGCAACATCCACGTACGTGGCCATTTGATCCCATTGCGCCAGACACCACGACGCCTTGGCTCCGAGCATGGCGATCTTGTGGATCGCCGTGTCGTCATTCCCAGCAGATTCTTCTACACTTGACACGAGCGTTGTCGATCCAGATTGCGAGCTAAAGCTGGATTGTCTGGACAGCGAGCCAGTCGACGTAAGTCGGCGCGCACTGCCGGGACCGCTGACACCGAGGTTGGAGCTGCTCATCGACCGTCGACTCGGCGGCGCTTGCTGGACCTTTTTCTTTTCTTGCAGATATCCATACACAGTGGTCGCGACGTTTGCGAGCTCTTCCCATTCACCCAGCGCCTCGAGACACCGCATTTTGCCGATATACACTTCGATATCAACGGCATGCGGGTCCCCATCGTGAAGATCCCACTCAGCGATCCTGGCGTCGTACAGTTGCAATGCCGCCTGCCAGTCCTGAAGCTTTTCGTACCACGTTTCTTGCACGAGAAGAGGCCTATCTGCAGGCGATTGCTTTTGCGCGTACTTGAGAATGCCCACGGCGGCCTCGGGTTGGCCAAGTTGATTGTTGATCGAGATCAACGACTCGATGCAGGTCGACGGCGACGTGTGGAACTCGAGCTCTTTATAATGCAACGCCTTGGCGTAGGCGTGGCACTTTTGTGCCAGTTCCCCAAGCTCACGAATGTCAATGGGCAGCGCCTCGACGTCATGCTCCATAAACTCGGCGAGGTTGAGTAGAATCTGCAAAATCTCGGCGGGAATCGTGTCTGACTGGAACGCCGTTTCTAGAGCCCGGACGAGGTAGTCTTGGTATTGCTCGTACAGCTCATTCCAGCATGACACAAACGCCGGGTTGAAGAGTTCTCGCGCCAATGGGTTATACGCTTGGGCCAACGCACAGCACGACCGCAGTGCCGCCGACGGCGATTCACGAAGCAATTCAATCGAGAACCGGCGCATCCACTCGAGCCAGTCTTCTCGCGTGCTGCGCTGCGAGGCCTCCCACGCGCGTCGCAGGTTTTGCTGATTCACGTGGAGTCGCACAGTGTTTGACGGCACATTGGAAGTTGGCGCCGCGAGCCCTTCGCTCATTCTCCTAGTCATCATCTTCAAGCTGACATTGTGGGTAAAAATTTCGTGCTCGAGCAGCCACGCGAGGTCGATGCGTTGTCCCGTCTTGAGCTTGTCCATGGCATGTCGCAGCGTGAGCTGCATGTCGCTACACTCGTTGGATGGCAATGTCGCCAGCATTTGTGAAACCAGCGGACTGAAATGGAGAAACTCGCCTTGGAGCTGATACAACAGCGATGCCAAAGCGTATAGCAGCACGTCCGTGAACTGCTTAGCCTCAGCTTTCGTGGCGGCGATCGGCGCTAGTCCGGCGCTCGACGAACTGGTCAAGCCCTGGGCGCCAGGTGATCCATCGTTACCAACAGCCGCTGGGCTGCTTCCCGAACGACCACTTCCTCCGCTTCCCGTCGAGACAAAAAACGACGAGTGTTTGGCCGCGATCTGGCGGGCAACGCGTGCAAGTGGTTGAAGCACCCTCGCTCCAGCGTAATGTTCAAATTTCGCGACAATACACACGCGTGCAATCGCATAGATGACGGCAATCTTGACATCTAGCGACGTGTCGAGACTCTCCATGAGCCGCAACAGTGCCGGCAAAAGCAAATAGACATAGTCTTCAACAGCATCGCGAAACACGATTAACGCATGCACGACTTGGGTCTGCAGCGCCGCCATAGCCTGCTTGCGCGCGGCTGTGGCAGTCTTGTCACGAGCGTTCGTGGCGGACGAAGTACCACCGACTGCAGCAGCCCCCGCGAGGCCACTGGTACCACCGACGACTGATCCGCTCATGACCATGAGTTGGTGGCCACCGACGCCCACGCTAGAGCCGTTGGCACCTGGCGCCGCGACCACGGCAGCCGCCGCACCTCCATTATTGGTGGCCGTCGTGGCTGTACCCGGAGCCGCTGACGATGACGACGCTGCCAACACTTCGAAAAACACTTCTGGGTGCGCGTGCGGCTGCAAAACGTCCACAATCTTAGGCAGTACCTGTGGGAAGTATAGAGTGCGGAATTCCGTGGGCGCAGCTTGACTCATCTTTTCGAGCAGCCTGATAATCTGCGGCAGGTGCTGGCCCCAATAGCGAAGCGAGAGCAGCAAAATCGCCGGGAAAAACGGCTTCATATGAGACTGCACGATCCCCACCAGCGTCGTAAGCTGCAGAAACAGTGACTCTCTCAGTCGTGGCTCGCCGCGCGCGAGCACTCTAAGGAAGGGTGGCACAATATACGGCAGGAACGGCACACACTGAATATGGAGCGACTTGAAGATGAACATGATCGCCTGAATCACTCCGTGGTGGTGAGTTGACAGCGACGGTTCGTTCAAGATCTTTAGCAATGCCGAGATCGCGACTGTGGGGAAGTACGATTCCGACGCTGGTGAGATACCGCTCGCGTCCAGGAACTCCAGCGCATCGCCACTTTCTGGAAGCAGCTTTTCGAAATCAAACACGACGGCGTCGCCCTTCAATGCAGCGGTACGACCGCTCACACTGTATGCCGACGATGCGATGGCTACTCCTCCTCCTGCACTTGGTGCGGGCACAACGTCGTTCGCCGTCGTAACTCGCTTCGTACCAATCGGCGCGGCCGTGAACAACTGCAATTCGATCTGCTGTTTTTCGTTCAGGAAATCCGAACCGGCCTGGTTGGTACTGGACGACGCCGCCAAGCTATCGAAATCCAAGCCGGGTACGAGCCGTCGAATTGTCTCGAGCTCCGTGGCCAACTCGGCGCTGGCAGCATCCTCCTCCAATGGCTCTGCTCCAGACTTGGAGGCTTGCCTCGTCTTCTTCTTCTTGTTGTCGTCCACGAGGTCTTCATCAGCTTCCAGCATCGACGCTCGAGACAGACACAGCTTGTACTTGTACGGGTCCAGCGCACCAAGAATACCAATCGTCTTCATTGCCTCGCGTCGCAACGTCCACGGTGTCGCAGCACTATGCTGAAGCATGCTGAGCAAGATCTCGAGCAGCTTGGGGAACGCAACGTACGGCCGCACGACGCAGGCCGTGCTGCCGGCCAGTTGCCCCATCGTCTGCAACGCTAACTGTCGTTTCTCCATGGACGAGTGGTCTTGCAACGTATGAAGAATTAGTGGGAACAGATACCGTTCATACCGCGCGACCTGGTGCTGCGCGACGAGCGCGAGTTCGCCTAGTGTGACCAACACGGCCGAGGCAAGCGACGCATTGTTGTTGTGGCTGTAGGTGACATAGTTTGGCCCGGCTGAAGAGACCACGACGAGCTTCGGCAGCAACACACGCAGGATACGGACGATGTACGGATCGATGAGATGGTGCGCACCACGGATCAAAAATCCCAAGAGCCGTGTCGCGTCTTCTTTCATGCGTGCGTCGGTCGCGTTGGCATGCTCAAGCTCCGTCAAAAGCTGCAATAGCATACGCCGCAGCGACGGCATGACAAACGCCGGGTTGCGCGGCGCGAGCCGTTCGAGTAGCTGCATCGCACGCTCACGAATCGCGGCGACTTCATCGTTGAGCAAAATAAACACAGCTGTCAAGTGGTCTTCCTGACTGAGCCACAGATCAAACCGCATATCGAGCGAGTCCACGACGCTCTTGCGCACATGGAAATCCAAATCCGAGCACCCGACCAGCAGGAGTTGCGCCAAAAGCTCATCAATCACGCGACCGCTCGGACCGCGTTTGGTCACATGGCGCCAACTTGGTGCTTGCTGGGCTTGCAACTGATACATTGACGCACTGGATCCATTGGAAGACGACGCGGACGGCAAAAGCAATTGACTGCACGTGATTACAGCTTGCTGGCGCACACGTGGGTCGCTATGCTTCAAGTACAGCGCCACACAGTCCCGTACAAACGGCAGCAGACAAAAATTGCCACTAAAATCAAAGCAGCTCAACGTGCGCAGCGAGAGCAAAATGATATCGCGCTCGTCGGCGTTCTCACCCTTGAGCAGGTGGAACGCTGAGCCGATATGTGACATGGAGCTCGAGGAATGCGTGAGATGTCGGTCGTCGTCATATGTCGACGCCGAAGACGCGATCGACCCGGAAGACGGAGAAGAGGCCACGCCGACCGTCAACTTCATTGACAAGAGAAGTGCCTGAACGACGCTTGTGCTTCTCGTCGGTGCCACCGGCGGAGACGAGGTCACCATCGAGCTCGAGTTGCTCGTTTTCTCAATGCCGAAATACGACGAGTGGTCACTCTCGCCATGCAGACTTCCGTTGCCCAGTTCGCCAGGCACGGATGAAAACGGCACGCCACGGAGCGTCTTGGAGATCTCATTGAGCAGTGTTTCTTGGACATTCGGTAAAACACTAGGTACTGCCGCGACGATCTGCGAAAGCGAATCCAACAGCTCGTCACTCAGCCCGCCGAGCATCATGATCTCAAGCAGCTCGCTCAAGTGGGGCTCGAATTTCTCGTGGAGCGCCTGACTTAGATGCGCGACACACGTGAGCGTTTCGACGCAGTATAACTTGTTAAGCTTGGCATTTGTGAGTCCCCGGCTCGAACTGCTGCTGCTGGTCGTCGAGAGCTGATTCTTGGCGAGCGATTCCTTAACGAGCTTGACGATCGCTGGCACATGCGGGAGGATATTTGCGCCGATCGCGGATGCGAGTTTACCCAGCGCCAAGAACGCAATGCCCCGCTCGGATGGCGACGTGTAGCTCACAATACGCTTCATGAGATGCGTGAGCGACACGTTAAGATAGTGGCGAATAAATGCGTCCGGACAGAATGCCGCGAGCTGTGGCAGCAGCACACACACGGTCCGTCCAACAAGCTTGTCCTTGGCGTCCTTGTAAAGAAGTACCGTGTCACACACTTCACGAAAGCGCGGCAGCATAAAGCCACCCGTGTTTTGCAGTAGCTCGCCAATCACGAGCAGCGAGCCGTGGACACATTCCCATGACGCGACCGTGGGCGCCGACGTGGTGGCTGGAGAGGACCCACTCGATGGTGACTGCCCTGCAGACGCGCTCGCGAGTCCGCCTGTCGGACGGCTGTGGGACGTTGGTAGGTTCAGTCCTTCAAACACTTGGTCGTACACCTTGCAGTACCACTGCACGCGGTGGCGCGTCTGGCGTTTAGCAATCAGTTCCAGACACGCGCGCAACGCCTCGGTCGCGGCCTCTCGAATCTCGACGCGCGGGTCGCGGATCGCGCCCCAAATTGACTGGAAAAACGTCGTCAAATTCACGTGGAATAGCGTCGGTGCACTTTGCGCGAGTTCGCGCAACACAAAGCATGCCGCGAGCCGCCGCTGGCTAAAGAGCGCGTCCTGCCGTCCGCCGCGCGACGCTGGTGTCGGCGATGCACTGCCCGCATTGCCACTACTTCCACCGGCCTCGTTGCCGCCCGTGGCCGTGCCGCCCTGGAGCCACTCGAACGCACGCTTGACTTCAAAGTCAACAAACGCCGCGACCAGCGTGCCGCTCACGCCACCGCCGGCGTTGGTCGCATTGCCGCTCGCCAAGTGGCCCAGTGCCGTGCTGGCCGCGAGCAGCGCCGCACGGGACGTGTTGGGCTGCGCCAAAAAGTTGCGCAGGTAGTTGGCAAAGCGGATAATCTGGTCTTCCTGCGCGACATCAATGAGCAAATCAATCGCTGCGAGCGCACCGAGCTGGTCGCTTTCGTGGGCGCTTTGCAGCAGCGCAAAGAGCTGCGGCGCCAGCTGCTGGAGTGCCTTTGTGTACCGCTCGGCGCTGAGCTGGCGCGCGAGCGACGCGACAAACGCAAAGAGTTCGCGTGCGTGCTGCGCGCGCCGCGCCGCGTCTTTGGTCGCAAGCCGCTTCACGAGGGACGCGACGATGGTCTCGACGTGCTCGTGGTCCTTGTTGTATGGCATGGTGTCTGTGTGGACGGCGATAGTGATGGAGATAGAGACAGGACGCGAGATGCCACCGCCATGCACTCGCGATGAAAGCGCTTGTTTCCCTGTGTGTGGTGATGAGAAAAAGAAGGAAAATGGAGGATTCGACTATCGGTTTAAAGAGGGTTCTGCTCGAATGAAACACTCTAAAGCGGATGTTTTAAACAGCCAAGTCGGATTTAGGAGAAACACTATTGAAGCCATATCCGTTTAGACGGGCGGAAGATCATGGTGGAGATGGCGAGTGCCGAAGCCATGCAAACTGGAACGTGTAGTCGACGCCTAGGGGGGGGCACAATGCCGTCACAGTGGTGAGTACAGCACAGTGTCTTCTTTACACCGTTTTTTGCGGTTCGTTAGCCACGTACCGAATTGGCGGATGCCGTACTGCATGACGAGAATCGACCACATGATGACCTTGGACTGGATGCTGGCCTGGCGTGTTTCGAGCACGAATGCGATTTGATGGAGCAGCGAGAGCCCGAGCTGGCGCCACAGAATCACCGCAGTGACGACTAGCGACAGAAGCTCGAGGAACGCGTAGATCGAGATGTTGACAACCTGCGAAGCGAGCGTCTCGACCGAGAGGTCGGCGAGAAAGGCGTAGAAATGGCGGTTGGGCAGATTGAACATGATCAGCAAGTACATGTCTGGACACGCACACACTCCAGCCAGTTAGTCAAAAAAGTGCCTGAGCTGCGTTTGTGAGACGCACAGCCAACAGAAAACGTACTGAAAAGACATGGGATCATGACCTCGGTGTACTCGACCAACGCAACAAACTCGGTCACAAAGAAGAGCTTTTGCGCGCGCCGCACGAGGATGCCTCGTTCTTGGATACTCAACGCCTGCAATTCCGGTGGCAGCGTGTCCCACACGAGATTACGTATGGAGGGTCCAATGACCGTACTCGAGACGACCGCAGGTCCCTGCCGGGTCTTGTTCTTCTTGATACTACCTGATGCATAACTCCTCGACTCGGTTCGAGCCGAGCTAGCATGGACCTTGCGGCTGCACAGGCGACAGCAAACCGATTTTAGCAAGGCTGTGAAGCTCTCGCTCTGCTCGTGTGGGTTGGCTGGATCCACGGGGCGGCCATGGAACGGTTCGCGCACGGCAATATTGTTGGCCAGCGAGACAATATTCGTAGACGGTGCGACTTCTGCTTTCCGTGACAGCATGGGCGTGAGCCGTCGCAGAATCGCACGAATGTCACGAAAGGAAAACCACATGTGGACGGCGTCAATCACCATGAGCGCCACGATCGTGTGGACGCCCGAACTGCCCTGCATCGAGAAGGATACAAACAATGCGTGGAAGACTTCGACGTTGAAGATCACACCCTCGGACCGCGCCTCGTCCGTGTTGGCGAGCCAGCGGCTGATGACGTTTTTCGCCACGACTTTGATACAGGGCAGCAGAAACACAAACGCCGTTTGCTTCCACGCCGAGAGCCGAACAAAGACGGTATTGTAGATTGGGTATACGACCGCCAATGCGAATTGGCACACACAAACAAACTGGTGGCGCTTGAGATCGGCGAGCAACTGCGGCTTGTCGCGCAGTTGTTGGCGAACCGTGACCAAGAGCAGTCCGACCAATAGGACGATCCACGGCGTCATGGCGACATTCGGGGTAAACGGCATGGGGTACGCGATCTGGTCGGCGGCGAGAAACCCGCCGAGCGTCGTCACGATAGATGAGGGGATTGCGATAGCGACCATGGCGCGCCGTGACAGCTCGAGCGCCGGCACGTGCTGACGGAACTGTTCCAACACACACATGGACCCAGAGATTGTCATGAGGAAGAACCGGATCCACACGTTGGGACTGCTGCGCGCGTCGTGGGTGTCGGGGTTTTCGAGCGGAAAGATTTCACAAAGCAGCACAAAGAGCACGCCGGGCGCGGGCGTCACAACGCACACGAGCAGCGCTCGCCACCATGGCGTGCTCTCGACGTATGCGTGGAACGTCTTGATGTGGTCGATCGGATAGTCGCCGTGGAGCTCGACTTGGACCGTGTCCCATAAACGATGGACAGCCGAGACATAGGAACCAAGGCGGCCACGCCGCGCTGGTAGTATAGAGTCGACACGGCTCATGGTGGGTAGTCGTAGTGGCGAAGTAGAGGTGGGAGCAGCTGATTGATTATCTCCAAGCTAACTACCACCCGTGATGCAGCAGGAATTGCGAGACTTTCCTGGCAAGCATACGCAAGCTGAGACTCGCTTGCCACGTCAAAGGAATCAAGCACAGGCATTCTGAAATAGAATCTAATTTCAGTGTGCAAAGTCAGCATTGTCCTTGGCGCAGCGGTCGAGCTACGATACAGGAGCAGCTTTCCTTCCACTAGTTGCCTGTCAAGCGGGAATTGCCAACTGCGCATGAGAACAGTCGCATGTAGACGCAGTGTTGCCACTGAAGCACAAGCGCTTTGTGTACAAAACACGGCACTAGTAAGTCTTGGCATATATTTTACACTGTACGGGTCGCTCACGCTCAACCATCAAGACTCTTGTACCCAGGGCAGCGCACTCGCGACTCTCAAGTACCCGGTGGGGGGGGGGGGGGGGGGGGG
>JAADVC010000880.1:0-14544 GCA_023334575.1 Pythium volutum | reverse complement strand
TCGAAACTCGCGCCCATTACTCGGTAGCTCCCCTGGTCTCTTAGGCGCTCGCAGGCGAATACATGATGGGAATTAGATTGGATTGCGCACTTTGTGGCGTTTAGCTCAGCGGATACTCTGGACTACAGGGCATCCGCTGCTGAACACTCCGTCCAAGCTGGCGGGAGCAAGTGCGTTCAGCAGCGGAAGACGAGACTGTGGTGCGCCTGTAGAAAAAGGTATCGGCAACCAGCTCCCACAGATCCCAGTGGATATCCGATATGGGTACTCACTCTACCATCAGTTTATTGATCGTGCCCGTAGATCGCGAAAGCCTACAGGTACAGGATCTTGATGCGTTGGACATCGTCATGGTATGTGAGCCTTTCGCACTGTGCGTCATCGTCTTGTCTCTTGGGGCTTTTTGCGGATCACCAGCTGGAACTTCTGGAAAACCCTGGCACCGAATGTCTGGCACTCCCAGAGCGGATATTCGTCCACTCTTGTGTGGAGCGGATGCTCGACACCTACCCCTATAAGCGTCGAGGTGGACGACCCTACCCCTAATTGGTAAGGGATTCCCTTAGGGAAAGCCCGCCACGGTCTATTTGGAAAGTAGTGGATCCACAGTGGACTCTGGTGGACGCCAGTTACACGGACTGGCCAGAACCCGTGGGTTACACGGGTTTAACGTGGGTTTCTCCTCTGATAGGTCCATGGGTTTTGACCTGAACTATCTTTTCGCCTGCTTTGCATTATTTCCTCCCCGCGGTCTGTCTGTCAAAGCCACCGTGCCGCCATCGAAAAAGGGGGGAACGCCAGAGACGCTTCGGTATTACGATCGGTGTTCTCTACGTGGCACGCACGGACGAGAGACAAGGAACATGCACAACGGCCACAGCAAACTGCCGGGCATGCGCGGTCCCACCGTGACGTTCGACACGTCGGTCACGGGCGGCGACTCGAGCGGCAGCGACAGCGGACGCAGTAATAACGGCGCCCGAGCAGGAGCAGGTGGAGAAGGAGGTCTGGTCCATGGCCACCACGCCATGCATCCACCAGCGTACCACGGAGGAGGAGGAGGCGGCGGTGCGCCGCCCCCACCCGCCCACATGGCGAATGCAGGAGCGTATCCGCCGCCGCACCAACATCACGCGCACCCCATTACGATCCCAAGAGGGCTCCCGCCGTCGGGCGCGTCCATGCACATGTCGCCCCACTACCCGCACGCCGGCGGTGGTAATGTGAATGTCGCTGCGACGCCGCCCACCAAGGCGAACTCGCTCGTGCGCAAGCTCATGCAGCAAACGATTGGCGAGCACTATGAGTTTGCGACGCTCCCAAAAGTCCAAGCGTTTGTGCAGTCAGTCGAAGCGTACTGTGCGACCACAGAGAGCCTCGCGAGCCTTGGCAAGTCGCTCTACACGTCAACGACCATTGTGTTTGTCGTCGACGAAATGATGCGCATTATCTTGTGGAACGACACGGCCATCAAGACGCTCGGGTACTCGCGCGAAGAAATGGCTGGACGCCAGCTCACGAAGGAAGTGCCGTACCTCGTGCCGCCGCACACGGCCGCGAGCCTCAACGAGGCACTCACGCGGTGTCTCCAGAACGCGCCGGCCGTCGGCGTCATGCTCGAGCTCGTCAAGCGCGACGGTAGCAAGCTCTCGCTGCTCGCGACTTGCACGCCGCTCTTGTCGAACCCGGTGGGTCAGGGCATGCTCGTGGTCGCGCAGCAAATCGGTCCCGTGCTCGAGTATTCGCAGACGGCGCTGGCCGAGACACCAGCGGTCGTAGACACGGTCTCGGCGAGCGACGCCAAGCAAGGCGGCGCCATGATGGTGAGCGGCCACGCCGCAACGTTGGCGGCCGTCGCGGCGGCGGCCATGGCGGCGCCGTCCAAGGGACTCCCACCGGCCGCGAACGGCTCGAATGCGACCAAGATTCCGGGCTGGAGCGACGTTGCACCCAACTATTCGATCGAGTGCGTGCTCGGCCAGGGCAGCTACGGCCAAGTCGTGCGCTGCAAGCACTTGCCCACGGGTGAGATTGTCGCGATCAAGAAGATCCAGAATGTGTTTTCCGATCCCATTGACGCCAAGCGCATTTTGCGCGAAATGTGTATCGTGCGGCAGCTGCGCCATCCGAATATCGTGCAAATCCGAGAGATCATTCCGCCGCGCGACAGCCACAGCTTTCAAGATTTGTTTGTCGTGTTTGAGTACTTGCCGTCCGATCTCGAAAAGCTGCTCCACTCGCCGCAGTTTTTGACGGCCGAGCACTTGCGGTGGCTGCTGCTCGATCTGCTCAAGGCGCTCAAGTATATGCACTCGGCCGAGATTGTGCATCGCGACTTGAAGCCCGCAAACGTGCTGCTGAATTTGTCGCCGGTCGCGATCAAGATTTGTGATTTCGGGCTCGCACGCGGACTTTCGTCCAAGCAGTCGTCGACACGCAAGCGGAAACGTGCTGGAGAGCCCGAGGCCGACGATCGCGGCGCGCTCGAGGGCACGGGCGTGCACCCGCGTACGCCGGGCAAGCGCATCCAGCGGCAGCTCACGGAACACGTCGTGACGCGGTGGTACCGCGCGCCCGAGATCATTTTCCGTGACCACGACTACTCGGCTGCCATTGACGTGTGGTCGGTACGTTACCTTCTGATGAGATGCCAGCAAATTTTGCGGATTGCATGATACTCACATAATTTGGTGTGTTGTAGGTTGGCTGCATATTTGCCGAGTTGCTGAGTATGCAAAAGAGCAGTGTGCCGTCCCACTACCAGCGTGAGCCATTGTTTCCCGGTGTCTCGTGCTTCCCGTTGAGCCCGGGCGCCGGCCAGACGGCGCTGCCGCAGGACAGTCGCGACCAGCTCAACACGATCTTGGATGTGCTGGGCACGATGGACGAAGATGACATTGCCGAGATTGCCGACCCGGATGTGCAAATGTACTTGCGGAGCCTGCCGCCTCGCCCCAAGAAGAACCTGCAGGAACTGTACCCCGGTGCCGAACCAGAGGCCATTTCCCTGCTCGAGTGGATGCTGCGCATGAACCCAAAGAAGCGTGCGTCGCTGGATGACGCGCTCTCGCACAAGTACCTCGCGAGCATTCGTACGCTCGAAGAAGAGATTGTCGCGCCGGCGACCATCACACTGGACTTTGACGAAAAGAAGATGGGCGTGGCCGAGATTCGCGAGCGCATGGTCGAAGAAGTGCGCTTTTACCACCCGCACGTCAAGTCGGTTCGCGTGACGAGCAATGCCAAGGCCAAGAAAACCAAGCAAGGCTGAGTGTGATGTTGCATTTTGGATCTATTGTGAAGACCGGTGGCGGTGAGTAACCACATGTCCAGAACACTACTACGCAGTATTAGTTTGCACTGCCCAATACGTAGCTTGACGAGATACGCCGGATCGAGGAAAATAAAAAAGAGAATGCCCATGCTGTATGTAGATTTCCGAATATAGCTGCCCCAGTGGAAACGAGCCAAACAAAACTCGGTTTGTTCTGGGCGCTTGTGTCTATCATTGTGAATCCCTTTGTGGTTTAAAAACCTTGGTACAGAGACTGCAACGTGTGCAGGACTCCAGCACAAAGGCTCACCATGCCGACGGTCACGACGCTCTCGTCCGATGAGCTCGAGCGCATGATGGCGACCGTGTCGGCGCCCAACCAAACCGACCGCGAGGCGCGGCGACTCGCGCTCAAGGAGAAGTCGGAGGACCGCAAGTCACAGTGGCCCAATACAATCGACGCCATGCGCAAGAAGAAGGACCGCTGGAAAAAGGACAAGCAAGAGAAAGACGAGGCCGTGCGCCGCAAGATTGACGCTGAAGAAGAGCGGCTCCAGAAGGAATCGCGGACGCGGCAGATTGAGCGCGCCAACCGACTGCTTAACGAACAGACCGACCGCATGAAGACGTTGCGCAGCAAGCAGTTGCTCGCTGATGTCGTCCACCACCGCACGCTGCAGCTTGACGAACAGGAGATGTTGCGCGCGCATGACGACATGGTCACAAAAGAGTACGACCGCCGCGTGCTGGACGGTGTGCTGCGTGGCGACATGGACGAGCAGCGCGAGAAGCAGCGGCTCCATAAGGAACATGAAAAGCTGGCGACGATCCAGAAGCAGCAGCTCGAAGAGTACAAGCAGCGGTACATTGCGCAGCTGCGTGAGGTTCGTATTGTATTGGTATCGGGAATATCTCTGGTTGGCCTGACGGTTTGATGCTCCACTTTCCCCACCGCACATGATAGGAGAAGCGTGACGGCGAGCTCACGAAGCAAAAGGCCGAGCAGGATTACCAGGACGAGCTGGAGAAAGAGCGCCAGCGACGCACGCACGCCAAGAAGGCGAGTGGCGAGACGCAGCTCGCCAACATGCGCCTAAAAGCCCACAAGGAAGCACTCCAAGAACTGGAACGCCAAGAAGACGACAAGCGCGAGCTCGAAGAGCAAAAGAAGAAGGCGCGCGACGCCAAGCGAGATGCATTGCAGCGTGAAAAGTTTGCAAAGGCGCAGGCCCAGAAGCAGCGTCTGATTGACGCAGTCGCCGAGAATCTGCGCAAGCTCGAGCACACGGGCGAGCAGCGACTCGAGAACCAATTCAAAGACGTGCGCGCCAAGGAGGACCGCGAGCTAAAGGAGCGAGCAGACCGCCGCGCCGCTGAGAAAGACGCGACGTACAAAAGCCGCCAAAGCCAGCTCGACCACAAGGCGGCCGCCAAGGAGCTCGAGCGGCAGAAGGCGATCGAGGCTGTCATGCAGTGGGACGAGTACGGCAAGAAGGTCGAGCTCCAAGATCGCCAAGACGAGTTTGACGCACGGCTCGAGAACTTGCGGTTCGCTGTTGTCCAAAAGCAGCAAGCCGACGCGCGCAAGAAGACGCTCATGGAGGAGCGCGCGGCCGAGCTGCTCACGGACGCGGCCGCGAAAACGATGCTCTCGCGCGAAGACGAAAAGTTCCGCGAGGCGGCGCTGCGCGCGCTCGACGAAGCCCGAGCGCAGGGCATCGACAATGTCTTCCCAATCAGGAAGGCACTCGTCGAGAAGCGGATCGATCTATTAGCGGCCTCGGGCTTCCGTATCTAACAAACACCGCTTTTTGAACCCATTAATGAACACCACATGGCTACATCTATTGGGATCACCTTCGCGCAACCTTCGTGCGACATCTGATCTCCTCGCTGGCCCTTGCCAAAGGAGACGGTTTCCCCGAAGTGTTCCCATGGAAAAATACTCTGATCAAAGCGGTAGGTTCTTAGTTGGTGTCTTTGACACGCAAACTGATTTTGGTCCGCCTCTCGTCTCCTGCGAGTGGGTGCGCGTGCAGAATCGACTGTCTCTACTACTACTACAATAATATCTGATCAGCTCACGACATTTTCGCCATCATGACCGAGGCGCGCGCGCTCGCGCTGGACCACGACGTCATGTCGGACGATATTGAAGAGGTACCTTGCACGCATTTGCGTGGTCTACCTTCCACTGATGCATCGCCATTGAGTAGTATGTTGTTGTTTGTGTACGATGGATAGGTGGTCGTGTTTGACGAAGACGCCGGCGATCTGGGCATTAGCGTCGCCGTCGATGCGGACGGCGCCGTGGTCGTCAACAAACTACTACAGCTTCGAGGTGCGTATATAATACGTGATGGACAGTCCCGTCCAGTAGGTAGTCGTATTTTTCTGATCGTATCGTATCGATTGTGTAGGCTATGGCGAGCTCTCGTGTCCGACGCTCCACGCCGGCGACGTGCTGGTCGCGATCGACGACGTCGCCATCACTGACAAGAGCTTTGGCGACGTCATGCGGCAGCTCCACGCGACGGTCGCGACGCGGCCCACGCGGCTCGAGTTTGTCAGCGTCGACCGCTTTCAAAGCGCCGACGGCGCCGTGGCCAAGTGGCGCCAGCGCCAGCGCTTTGCCGCGCGCGACGACGACGATCCGCGGCTGCGCGAGGGCGAGTTTGACGTGTCATTCGCGCCGCAGCAGCCCACGGGGCTTCGCTTTTCCGAGAGCTACCTCATGACAACGCCGCTGAAATTGGCCCACATGGAGACGGCGCTATTGACGGCGCTTGGGCTGCGCAGCCGCCACCGAGACGCACTGGTCAACACGCTGCTCGTGCGGATCGACGACGACTCGGTGCTGGGCGCGCCCATGGACGACGTCATGGCCCTTTTGTACGACGGCGAATCGTTCCCCAAGACGCTCTGGCTCGCGCACGTCGATCGGCTGCAAAGTGACTACCAGGTCGTCACGCTCACGACCCGCGAGCAGCTCAAGTGGTTTTGCTTTGTGCCGTGTGAGATCATGATGGAGGTCGCAGTCGTGAGCTACGCTGCACTGGCAGCGACGACACCAAAAGAAGGACAAACGTCCGAGGAACTTTCTCTGTCCCCCAAGACGACGACGACGGGGCCTCGTCGCAGCCGCTCGCGCAGTGACGGCATTTGCGAGCACCAGTACCTCATGGCCATCAACGGTTTCCCGACGCTGCGCGTGAGCACGTCGACCAGCTTTAGCGACGACGACAAACTGGCTGCAACGCCGTCAGAAGACGACAGCGTCGTCGCGGTCGCGAACGCGTCACTGGACGCACTGCTGGGCCACGCGCGTACGCTGCGGTTCCGCGACCTCAAGGCCTACCGCCGCGAATTCCTCGCGCATGCGCCGCTGTCGCCGTGGCAGCGGCGGCGCCGCACACGCTCTAGCACGAGCACGTCCGAGTCGTCATTAGCGAGAACGCCGTCGGCGGCCGCGGCGATGTCGCCGTCCCCCATGGCGAGTATGGACGAGACATCGTTTTCGTCGGCAGCGCTGGACGCGGCGTTTGCCGCGCGGATCGAGCACAAGCCACAGAGCTTTTGCCAGCTTCTCATGGACCAGGCACACGCAGATCCGCTCTTGGTGTCGTCGCCACGGGGAGCTCTATCGTCGACGACGACAACGACGCGGTACCGTGGACTGGCCCACTGCGAGGGCGTGCGGTCGTTCACGCCGATCGCAAGCGACGATATCAAGTACGTGGTCGTGCCCGACAACCGCCGCGCGGTCGGCATCCAGCTCGAGACCGATACGATGGGCAGCGGACGGCCCGTGTTTCGCGCGTTCATACGAAGCGACGGCCCTGCCATGGCGAGTCGCCGTGTCGAAGTGGGCGACCGCATTACCGAGGTGAATGGCGTCTCGGTGGACGAGATCCCTACGGACGTGCTCGTGCGGATCCTCCATGGAGACGACTGCAGTCTCACAAGTGGCCAAGACGCGAGTAATAGTAGTAGCAAACGTGGACAACAACAAAGCGAATTCACGCGACGCCGTGTGCTGCGGCTCGCGCGACGAGACGCAAATGCCAACAACGCCTCGAATGGACTGCTGAGCCACGCCATGAAACTGCTCGCGCTCTCGAAAGCACGGTTCGCCGTGTGGAAAAGCAGCCAAAGCAACCACCAAACAAGTCTGGTCCAGTGAGTGAGAGAGAAAGACAGAAGAGTTTCGTACATTAGGAAAGAACACTGTAGGCAAAAGGTCTCCGACTGGAAGCGACGACTACTGTAAAGGGGTTTTGTATCTTTTGAGAAAAACAAGAGCTACGTGATGCTCTGCAGCGCCGTGGTCTGCTGCTCGGCGAGCCGCACGCCTTCCTTGCGCAGGTCGTTGACGATCGTACTCACCTGCATGACCAACAGCTAGAATCCACACACACACCAAAGCAACGTATCAGTATTTCGTCCCCCTTGATCCCCTCTCTAATACTACAATACGAAAACGTACCCGCTGACGGTACATGGCGTCCTTCATCTCGTCCGCAGCCAGCACGACACGGGCCTTCTTGCTGTCGTCGATTGTCTCCTCGCCGGCCATGGCGTCAAGCACGGGCAGCACTTGGTCTGTGAGCGTCGTCTGCAGCGACCGGAACGCTGCGTTCTCGGCAAACTTGGCCCAGAGCTGCACGTCCGCCGCGGGCAGCGAGAACGGTTTGCTCACGTCAATCTTGGTGCGCTGCAGTGCGTCGCGTCGCTTGTGCTCGCGGTAGCTCTTGTTAAACTGCGATCCGACGAGCGTCAGCGGCATGGCCGTGTAGCACGCACCAAAGAGCATGGCAATGACCGCGACGAGTTTGCCCGTGGTCGAGACTGGTTCCATGTCGCCATACCCAATGGTCATGACCGTGACAATCACAAACCAAAAGGCCGAAAAAAAGTCGTCAAACGACGAGATCTTGCCCTTCGAGTTCACGAGGTACCGCTTGTTGAACGGCGAACCCAAGAGCTCGTGCGGGTTGGTCACGTTGTAGCCAGCGACAAGACACTCGTTGCCGTAAAAGCACTCTTCGCCCTTTTCGAGCTCAAACATGATGAACGACAGGATGGTCGAAACGAGCGCGAGCATAAAGTACGGGATCATGAGCCGCGTCGAGGTCTTGGAAATCGACTCCCACAGCACCTTGGTCACGGGGATGCTCTGCTGAATCTTAAAAATGCGGAACACGCGCAGTAGTCGGAGGAACGTGAGCAGGTCGGTCGAGCCGGGCGTAATGACGTAAATCGGCTCAATGCCCGACACGAACCGCCGTGCTTCGTACACGAAAAACGGCAGAAACGACGCCAGTTCAATGTACAACACGGGGTTCTTAAAGTGCGCGCGGCGGTCGTCGCTCGCAAACACGGCCGCGCAAAACTCCAAGATGAACGTGAGCGTGAAGAGGTACTCGAGCACGGTATAGAACGCACCAAATTCGAAAAACGTCACGTGGAAATTGTCGCACTCCCAGCGCTTGCAAATTGAGAGCTTGCGCTGCTTGACGGGCAGGTCGGCGTCGCCGCGGAACGGCACGAGCGTGAGCAGATTGCCATTGTATTGCGACGCGAGCGAGAGTGAGCCGTCGACTGTGGGGAGCTGTCCATCGGACGTTGCGCGTGGCTTGGGGAACGCAGTCGAGTTGTCACACGTGAGACCGCCACGCGTGAGATCGAGAAGCGTCGCGCCATAGTTTTGGCCGTACCCGTAACAGCGTGGGTCCGACGCCTTCTCGGCGTGTGAGCATCGGAAGCGTACTTTCTCGGTTGGCTTGTCCACGCGGAAGCAGCCCGGGTCGCGCTCGGGCGAGACGCTGTCGGCCTCGTCACAGTACCGCTGCACGGCCCGCTCGCACAGGAACGTGCCTTCGCCGTACGTTTGCAGCTCGGGCATGGTCTGGAAGACCACAATGATCATGCTGAACACGAGACAGAACGAGACCCAGCGAAACATCCACCGCGCGGGCCGCGACGAGCTCGGGTCGTTGAGCGCGCGCTTGAGCCGCTGGCGCAGCGTGCGCGTGTCTTCGCTGGTCTCGCCCTGCGGCGTGACCATGTCCTTGACCATGAGCCCGAGCTCTTCGCACTTGAGATAACATAGCTCAAACTGCTGCTTGAGATCGTCGGCAATCTCTTGGAGCCGCGTCACGCTCGGCGCCGTGCCCGCGCACTCGTGTGTGAGTGCCTGCACCATGAGTGACGCCTCGCCCGTGAGTGCCGCGAGCCGCAAGTACAATTTATTGGGCGTATTGTACTTGACCAGCACTTCGTGCTTCTGGTCCGGGTCGTTATTGTCGGCGACCGACGCGTCGTCCACGGACTGGCCTTGCTGCTGATACTTGAGCACATTTTCGGCGTGCTGCTTCCACGCGCGATCGAATTCCGTGCCGATAATCGCGAGCGGCATGGACAAGAAGAGCGTGCCCGACATGATGATCATGACGGCAAACACGCGCGCCATGACGTTGCCCTTGGTCGGCGTAATGTCGCCGTACCCAATGGTCGCGACCGTGACCACGACAAAGTAGCCGGACGAGAGCAGGTCGCTAAAGCCCACCTTGTTGCGGTCGACGTTTGGGTCGACCATGTACATGACGACGGAAAAGAAGAGCACAATCTCCATGAAAAAAATGAGCGCGATCGAAATGGGCGCGAGACTGGCCTTGATTGCGCGCAGCAAAATGTACGTGCCCGAGTGGTTCCGCGCGAGCTTGAAAATGCGCAGCAAGCGACAAAGCCGCAAGATCACAAAGCTTTTTTCCTGGCCAAACACGAGATCCGTGTAAAACGGCAAGATCGCGGCCACGTCAAACCAGTTGAAAAAGTCTTTGAGAAAGGGCTTGAGTCGGCGCTCCGTGAGGTACTCGTGGTCGCGCCACATGGACGGCCAAATGACCATGCGCACGAGCAGCTCGGGCGTGAAGATGCACGTAAACACGATATCCGACAGGTAGTAGTCGTGGTCACTTGGGAGCGTGGCATAGTCGGGGTACGTGCTGTGGTGGTTGGGTCCGTCGAGCGTTTGCAGAAAGAGCATAAAGCAGCTCGAAAAGGCCGCGCACGCAATGAAAAAGCTATAGAGCGACGCATACTTGGACGACCGCGGGTCTACGATGAACGCAAAGACCTTCTCAAAGCGGCCGAGCGACGCCGCGTGCTTGCCCGATCCACCGCCGACCTTGCCCAGCATGACATTTTCCTGGTAGAACGAGGCCGAGTTGAGCGCGTCCAGCGTGGCTTCGGTCGAGCTAAAGGTCGGCGACACGGGCGTGTACACGGGCATTTAGGACAACGGGAGGGGGTGAGAGACGGTGGGCTGTCTGCGCAGGAGCGAGGAAAGCGGCGACTGCGGCTTCTCACGCTCTCGCTCTCAGCATTATGGGGGGCGTAACCCCCGGGCATTGTAGGTGGTTACGGAAATCCGATCTTGAAGAGGCGTGGAAAGACCTTGAAGTTGCAACTGTCCACACCTTTATTTTGCAACGTTTGGTCACGACAAGACGAAGCGGCGGTGACGTTGCTGGTGCCACAAGAATGTGCCAACGTCATGGCGCTGTGATGGTCTAACCGCTGGGGTACAATTGGCGGCGTTGGATTTCCAACCAGTGAGTGTTGGCAACCAACCGCAAGCAGGAATTGTCCCTCGTCCACACCAGGAGAGACAGTCGAAAGCAGGACAACGCTTGAAGATGCACTTGTAGACGGAGAAAGCACGCGCCGTCGTCATCCCACATCAAAACTTCAACTGCGACTGTCTCTTTGTTTCCCACACGACAACCAACAAAAAGCGTAAACGAATGGTGCGGCGATCAGTCAGTCCCCACCGCACGCACGCTGAATCCACCTTGAAGCTGCGGCACACCAACGAATCTGATTGCGCATTGGATCACTCTTATATCAGTGTACACTCCACTTTTTTCAACAGTGATACTGACTTAGACAATGAAAGCAATTATCGCTCCGGGGGTACTGGTATGTGCATCTGTCCGCTGCGTCACCTCCGTTTGGCCAAGTTTCTTCTCCTTTCTGGTTCCCTTCTCACGGTTTGGCGATCCAAGTTGGTGTTGGATTCCAACACAACACCAATGCCAAGGCCAAAAACGCCAACTTCCCCCAATTCTCACTTCCCAACTTGCCATACTCCACCCAAGTCATTTGCTCTCCATGGAAATCAAGGTCGCGTACCAGGGCGTGCCGGGCGCGTACTCGGAGAAGGCGACGCGCCAACTCTTGGGCAGCGGCGCGCAGATCCACGCCGTCGGATTCCCATCGTTCGACGCGGCCTTCCAGGCCGTCGACCGCGGCGACTGCGACTTTGGCGTGCTCCCGATCGAGAACTCGCTTGGCGGTTCGATCCACGCCAACTACGATCTACTGCTCAAGGTCGGGTTACGCATTGTGGGCGAATACGATCTCCGCGTCGAGCACTCGCTGCTGGCGCTGCCTGGTGTCTTAAAGAGCGACATCAAGACGGTCATTAGCCACCCGCAAGCACTCGCGCAGTGCATCCACACGATCGAGGCCATGGGCGCCGTGCCGCGCGCCGAGTACGACACGGCCGGCAGCGCCAAGATGCTGGCCGACAACCAGTGGCGTGACACGGCCGCGGTCGCGAGCGATCTCGCGGCCGAGTACTATGGGCTCCAAGTCTTGGAGCGCAACGTCGAAGACGACCCGGGCAACTTTACGCGCTTTCTTTTGCTCGCCAAGGCCGACGATGCTGCCGCGGCGGCACCGACAGCGCGCCCGAGCGACGCCAACGTCGAGTTCAAGACGTCGGTCGTGTTTTCGTTCATGGACACGAACGAAAAGGGGCAGCTCTACAAGGCGCTCTCGGCGTTTTCGCTACGTGAGATTGATTTGGCCAAGATTGAGAGCCGTCCGTGGGGCTACTCGGCCGCGCAGCAGATTTTGGACCAGGAAAGCGACGCCAATTCGTCGCCCGACTTTTCCGTGCCGCCGCCGCCGCTCGTCGATCGCCGCAAGTACAAGTATCTCTTTTATATCGACATTATCGGCCACGAGACGGACGAAAATGTCATGAACGCGCTGCGCCACTTGCGCGAATTCTGCAAGTTTGTGCGTGTGCTAGGCTCGTACCCGACCAAGGGAAAGCTGCTCGGCGACGTTCGCACGAAGCTCGCGGCCGCCGGTGCGTATCCGCCATCGTCGCCAGCGCTTACCTCGCAAAAAGCGCCAACCACGCCCGTGTCGCCGCGATTGAACGTGGGCATCTACGGCTTTGGCAATTTCGGCCAGTTCCTGACCAAGACGATTGCCAAGTACCACAGCGTGCGTGCGACATCGCGGACCAACTACTCGCAGGTCGCCCAGTCGCTCGGCGCGACGTACTTTTCGTCCGAGACGCAGCTCGACGCGTTTTTCAACGACCTCGACGTGCTCGTGCTCGGCGTGAGCATCTTGTCATTTGAAAAGGTCGTGCAGAAGCTGCCCAAGAACTTGCTCAAGAAGATCGTGGTCATTGATGTGCTGTCGGTCAAGACCCACGCCAAGCAGATCTTGCTGCGCGAGCTCCCTGCGAGCAGCTCGATTCTCTGCACGCACCCGATGTTTGGTCCCGAGAGTGGCAAGTACTCGTGGCGCGGACTCAACATGATGTACGAGAAAGTGCGCGTCGCGACACCTGACCACGGCCACACGATGGCGCAGTTCCTGAGTGTGTTCGAGTTGGAGCTGTGTCGCATGCTCGAGATGACGTGCGAGTCCCACGACGAATTCGCGGCGAGCTCGCAGTTCCTCACGCACTTGACGGGCCGCATCCTGAGCGTGCAGGGCGTCAAGAACACGCCGATCGACACGCGTGGTTTCAAGAATCTTGTGCGGCTCGTTGAGGACACGTGCAAGGATTCGTTCGATCTTTTCCAGGGTCTGTACGAGTTCAACCCGAACTCGGAATCGCAGATCCAAAAGTTTCAAGATTCGCTCCAGGAGGTCGCGCAGAAACTCAAACTCAAGGTTCCAGCGAATAACGCCGTCAAGCAAACGGATACGATGGCTGAAAAGTACCCGCTCAACCCGCTCCTCAACAAGGTCACGGCCGCCAAGACCGTCGTGATCCACGGCATCACCAAGCAGCTCGAAGCCGAGGGTAAAAATGTCTGGTCGCTGTGCGTTGGCGAACCGGATTTCCTTCCCGACGCTCGCGTGCTGGAGGCTGGTAAGCAGGGCTTTGCGACCGGCAATGTCAAGTACACGGACGTCAAGGGCACGCTCGCGCTGCGCAAGGGGATCTCCGACTACCTCACGCGCTGCAAGGGCGTCACCTACAGCCCGCAGACCGAGATCTTGGTGTCGAACGGCGCCAAGCAGGCGGTGTTCCAGTCGCTGTTGGCCGTGTGCAAGCCTGGCGAGAAGGTGTTGATCCCATCGCCGTACTGGGTGAGCTACCCGGCGATGGTCAAGCTCGTGGGTGCCGAGCCCGTGGTGCTGCGCACGACGATCGAAGAACAGTACCTGATCAACCCGGAGGCTCTGGAGTGTACGCTGATCGAGCACCCCGAGATCAAGGTCATGATCTTTTGCAACCCGAGCAACCCCGCGGGCACGCTCCACTCGCCCGAGCACCTCGAGCGGATCGCGGCCGTGCTGCGCAAGCCAGCGTTCCGCCACGTGCTCGTGATTGCCGACGAGATCTACGAGCAGCTTGTGTACCAAGACGAAGGCGTCGTCAAGCGCGAACACCAGTGCTTTGCGTCACTGCCGGAAATGTACGAGCGCACGTTGCTGATCAACGGCTTTTCCAAGTCGCACGCGATGCCCGGTCTCCGCATTGGTTACCTCGCTGCACCCAAATACTTTGTGGACGTGTGCACGAAGCTGCAGGGCCAGTTCACGTCGTGTGCGAGTTCGATCGGCCAGCAGGTCGCGACTGCGGCCATGCAGTTGGAGATGGACAGCGTCGACCGCGGTGAGGTGCGCATCGCCGGTTCGCTTGCCGAGCTCGACAAGAAGCGAACGTATGTGCTGGGTCGTCTCCAGCAGATCCCGAAGCTCAAGTTTGCGAACCCGACGAGCGCGTTCTACATTTTCCTCGATCTCGCGCAGTACTTTGAGGGCAACAAGGTCGTGACGGACTCGGGCAAGCCGTTGGCGGGTGCCGACGACTTTTGCGAGTACTTGTTGCTGACTTACCACGTGGCGCTCGTGCCGGGGTCGGCATTCGGTGAGATCCACGGTCTCCGCATCTCGTACGCGAGCTCCATGGAGACGCTCGAGAATGCGATGAACGGACTGGAGAC
>JAADVC010000879.1:0-14546 GCA_023334575.1 Pythium volutum | reverse complement strand
TGCTGCGTCTTCTTCGTCCGCCCGTCTTGAACACCAACACTCGACTCCTTCCCTTCACCATCTCTACCACCTCGCGCACGTCTTGTCAATGATCCGTCATCCCTCCAGCTGCCATGCGCGAGTGGCATGGCCGCTGCTCCACCTCTCTCTTCGCTCGCTCTATCCTCCACCACTTGGTTTGGCATCGATCCTTTTCTCGATGGTAAGTCGAGTGCTCGGACTTGGCATCATGAACGCAAGATGCTGCCCATATCTTAAAGCTCGTTGTTGGCCGTTGGCGAGCCGGGTGCAGCAGCTTCTGCGGCAGGCGCATCGAGGTGGCTGCCCATGCTATGGGCGTCACCGAACGACGGCGACTTTTCCTTCTTGTGCTGCACCTTGAGACGCTTGCGGCCGACTTGGAAGCCGTTCATGGCCTTGATCGCTTGGTCGGCCGACGGCGCGTTGTCGTAGCTCACGAAACCTACGGTATTCACACATTCGCCGATGAGACACTGCCCGCGTCGGCGACAGAAGGGGGAAATGAGAACGTACCAAAGCCGCGACTTCTGCCCGTCTCCTTCTCCACCATTATACGGGCGCTGATGACATTGCCGTACGGGGCAAAGTAGTTGAAGAGATCCTGGTTAGTCATGTCGTTCGGGATGTGGAACACAAAGAGGTTGCATCCCGGCGGTCCTATGCATCATGCGAAGATACACACAAAAATGCAAGCGCACGAGGAAAACGGGCGTGCCACATGCAACAAGACACGCAAAATCCAGCCGCGGCCTTTAGTACACAAACACAAAAAACGAGTACAAAAGACCGCCGTTTGGACGATAGCGCTTACCTTGGCCCGACTCGGTCGTCTGGATGGGAGGACCCGGACCCGCGACCTGCGGCGCATAGCCTATTTTCGGGATTACAAACGTCCGTCAGTCACTACACTTGTGAGTTGCGAACGACCAGTGAGAGAACGTACCATAGTGCTGCGGGTACGGGTACATGTAGCCAGCGCCAGCGTAAGGGGCGGCGGTGTAGGACAGCGGCTGGCTGTAGCCCTGGGCATACGCTGCAGCGCCGTACGCTATACACAGTGGACACAACATCCGTGAGCTTCCTATTCTACGGTCACTTGTGATACTGAGTAGGTTGGTGGCCACGTACCCTGCCCTTGCTGGCCTTGCTGGGGGCTCTGGAAACCAGCGGCCGCGCTGGCTCCGGCAACCACCTGAGCTTGGGCAGCTCCGGCGGATCGCGGAACGGCGACAGCAGCCACGTCGGGACTAAAATCCGCGGGACTGAACGAAAATCCATCGTCAGGGAACCACTAAGTCAAATCGCAAAGCCAAACGACCACCAAAAAAACGTACCGTTCCCACGTGGACTGTCCCGAGGCGCTGTTGTAGTAGTACTTGCGTCCGTTCGGAGCGTTGTGCTCGGTCCACTGCGCGGCCGCGGCCGGTGAGAGGTCGGCGCTCGCGCCTGGGAGATCGGCCTGGTCCGCCATTGTGCTTGGTATGGAATATGCAGTCGCCGGACGGGACACGCACTCACCGCGCGATCTTTTTGCTGCGAGAGGGAGGGGAGATGATGAAGAAGATCGCGAGAAGATCGCTCACGACACAATGTAGAAAGAGAGCTATGCAGAGAGGGGGGAAGATGCCGCTCGCGTCCAGAAGACCGCGCCGGGAGGGAATGGAACAGAGGGGGAGCAGGAGGAATCGCAGAGGAAAGGGGGCGTTCGCGTTCCCGTCTTCCTTTGGTGCTGGATCGAAATCACTCCCGTCGTCCGAGGGAGGGGGAGGGAAGAGCAAGACACAAGCAAGCAACACAACCACACCAGACGGGAATTTTTCACTGCCCCCTTCCCTGTGCGACGCGAAAATTACTTTTTGGCACGGTTCCAGTTTTTAGACAACCACGAACCCTAACCGGTCATTTTGAAGTGGGTTGAAAAACCGGTACAAGTACCGGTAGGCTTCAACGTACCGGTTAGAGACAAGAGAGTGCGACGGTCTCTGTGCTGCACCCACCGACATGTCGTTCGAGCAAAAGCACCAACCACCTGGCACCAATGACAGACACGCCAGCGGCGGTTAGTTGGTGCGGTTGGATGCGAGTAGATTAAGACATGGGCCGCGATGGTGTCGCCTTCCATGAAGTGCGAGAATCTCGTCTTCTTCGCCTCGACGTTGAGTGTCGCGTGCTGCAGTACAGTACAGTACAGTAGTATTCCGAGTATTCCGACAACACAGAAAACACTCTGAGCGAACTTGGTGGAGGTTTCCTCCACAAACGCTTTCCGCCATCTTCCTCTTCCCGCGAGTTTCTTCTGACTGCTTTTGTGAGAGAGCCAGTGGCGGACCACCCAAATCATCTTTTTGACCAATCAAACCTTGCACAATGTGGCGTGCGCGGGGTAGAGACTGGCCAGCTGCAACGCCATCTGCTTCATTGATTATCGGCGTCTTCCAGTTGGTTGAACCACACACCGTTTGGTGGAGGGCAATTGCGAGAGGACGACAAAAACCGCAGTTGCACCCACTCGCTCCCACCACATTTTCCTGTTGGTGTTGTCCAAGCACGAGCCCACCAACTCTCCATTTTCCCTTCGGCACCCTCGGGCATAAGAAGACCCTCCCCCTCTCTCTCTCCCCTTTTGCAGCCAGGCACCAGTATGGCGCGCAAGGCGTTCATCATCATTGGCGTGCTGGTCGTCATCGGCGTGGCCATCGGCGTCATCGTCGCGGTCACGAGCGGTGGCTCCAAGAGCGCCAAGACCTCGGGCGGCAATGGCGGCGCCAACGGCTTTGGCAACGGCACCACGGTTCCCGGCACGGTCGGTCCGTCGGCCAACATTTCGGACGATGCGCTGCTCGGTGACGTGCCCAAGAATGGCTCGGGCTCGGGAACGACGGTCAAGAAGATCAAGGAGCCCACGAGTGATCCGGAAAAGGCCACGACTGCGTTCACAATGCTCGCGATTGGCGATTGGGGTGCCACGACCGACAAGCCCGGCTCGTGCTGCAACAAGTACCGCAAGACGCCGGCCGACTCGCTCGAGATGAAGAAGGACTACTGGGCGCAGCTCAACGTGGCCGAGATTCTCGCCAAGTCGGCGGGCGAAATCAAGCCCTTGCGTGTCATTGGCCACGGCGACAACATTTACTGGAACGGCGCTGGTCCGGACGACATTGGTTACCGCATGGAGACCACGTTCGAGAACGTGTACAATCAGCCATCGCTCGCCAATATCCCGTGGATCAACGTTGTGGGCAACCACGATCTGGGCGGCTCCGAGTACATTTGCGGTGAAAAGGATTACAAATTCCGCGAGTGCAAGAGTGTCGCCGAGTTGGTCGACTACTTGGACAAGAAGTTTACGCTCCAGCAAAAGTACAAGTCGGCCAACGGCGATCGCTGGCAATTGCGCGACCATTACTACGTCGAGTCGGTCGAGAAGAACGGCGTGTCGGTCGACATTTTCAACATTGACACCAACTTGGCCGACTCGCACGGCGCCCGACAGATCTGTTGCCAGTGCTACGGGTATGTGCGCAAGGAAGGCCTGGACGAGGCTGGCGCCACGGCTCTGGCCAAGACCTGCGAGACCAAGATACCTGGCGACAAGCTGTGTGCCGGCGGCAGTGTCGAACTGTACAATGCCTGCTACGACAAGATCAAGTCGTGGTACGACATGTCAATCACCAACATCCAAAAGGACCTCAAGACGTCGACGGCCACGTGGAAGATTGTCAACTCGCACTACTCGCCGCACTTCCACATGAGCGAGGACAAGATGAAGGCGTGGTACGCCATCATGAAGGAGAACAACGTCCATGTCTGGTTCAACGGCCACACGCACGGCTTTAACCACGACATTGCTGCGTGGGGCTCGCACTTCTACGAGAACGGTGCTGGTGGCGGTATCCAGTCCGAGACGTCGGGTCTCCCGCCGGCCGTCGCCGAGAAGTTTGTCAAGCACGCGTGGGTCGAAGGCACGAACGCGTACGGTTTCCTCGAGCTCCACTTTTCCAAGGACTGGCTCAAGACCCAGTTTGTGACCATGGACGACACGTGGGTCTACAGCAAGGTCAAGGAGGAGATCAAAAAGGGTGGTGCCAAGAAGGGTCACTGCTGGCAGATCCCGGTGACGCTCGGCGAAGGTCGCGAGTGTGCCAAGTAGATTTTGTGGGTGAGGTGATGTAGAAGAAGTACAAACCCAATGGGAAACCAATAGCCTCGTGTGCAATACATGTTCCAGTACGAAAAACGAATTCATAAATACTCGGTGCATTAGTTCTCAGGTAGAGGCGCCTCCAAAGTAGAAGACTCTTTCGTTGTCGCCCCTCGTGGTGCCTGAATCGCGCCGATGGGACTACCTTCGTTCGTGGTCGCTGGACTCGTTGAGCGTCGCATCGCGTCTTCAATCGGACTCGTCACGCGTGGCGTCCGGATCTCCATGGCACGCTGCATCGTTTCCGCGACCGCGTCGACGCGAGTCGCGCTTCCGCTTTGCTTGTCCACAATCTGTGGATCTGGCGAGTGGCTGGCCATGCTGCTGTTATCAGTACTATCGCCACCAGAGACGGGCATGCCGTCCAACGAAATGTCGGGAATTGGTGGGGACGCAGCGTCCATCGCCTCCACGGCTTCCGCTGGCGCAGTCTCTATCATGGCTTCTTCCACGTCGGTCGCCTCCATCTCTTCTTCTTCTTCTTCGTACTCGTCGTCTTGCCGTAAGTCTTCCAGCTCGTCTTCCAACGCTCGCACGCGCTCGCGTAGCTGGTTGTTCTCTTGCTGAAACTGCGCGACATACGCCTCGGCCTGGCGCGTGAGCGACTCGCGCTCGCGCTCAAACTGCTCCTTGAGTTGCGTCTCGATACTGGCCACGTATTCCTTGGCCTCTTTCACTAGATTCGCATGCACGCGACCAAACTCGGCAATACGCTTGAGCTGTTCGTCTGTGGAAGACACGATCCATTCGTTAGTCGCCAGAACTACACAGATATCGAATAGATCGAAGTAACGCACTCGTGAAATGGTCCTCGATCTGCATGATCGTGCGCTGCTTCCACGACTCGAGGTCTGCGACCGTCATCGTCACCGTATCTTCATTCGTTTCCTGTGATGGCTGATAGTCGTGATCTCCATTTGCCCGTGACCGCAACGGTACCGTTGGCGCGGTCGACTTGCCAGCGTGGTAGCGGTGCGGCGAATCCGCAGTGGAACCACTTTGGTGTGTGGGGGGCATTGTAACGTGCGATGGGTGCGCAGACGAAGACGCACCAGTCGTCGAGCCGTCGGCTGCGGATGCCGCGGGAGGCCACACGCTTCCGTTTGGCTCAGCGGTTACATTAGCGCCGACGCCGCTATCGCTACTGCGGCGCGCGCCAATGTAGGCCGTGCGGTGCACCGTGAGGTCGGCAAAGTTTGTGCCGACGCGGCGGCGCGGCACCGTCGGCTTGCGCTTGCCCATGCCATTCGCTTTATGTGAGGGTGCGAGTGATGGATGGAATGTGACCAGACCAGACCAGACTGCCTCTATACGTTCAGGGCAGCAACATATATACTGATTTAGCATGTATCTCACCTGGAATGTGGATATCTTTTCACGCCCATGGCTGCTTGGTGCGGGCGAGAATGCGAGCTGCAGACGAAACGACAAGTGTCAAGAAGAGAAAGACGCGGCCAGGCCCAGACCAGTACGCCCTGTACATTACCTGCGAGTACGGCTGCGCCAAAGCCATTGTCAATGTTGACGACGCCCACGCCAGGGGAGCAGGCGTTGAGCATGGTCAGCAGCGGCGCGAGGCCGCCAAACGCCGCGCCGTAGCCCACACTTGTGGGCACGGCGATCACCGGCACGTCCGTCAATCCGCCCTAGATGTTCACATGGAGTTTCTCACGGTGAGTATTCAGCGTGCTTGTTACGGTATAGTGGCACCTCGCCCAGTTCAGTTCACGCACCACGACACCAGGAAGAGCTCCGTCCATGCCGGCGACACAGATCGCAACGTCGCACGCATGAAGCACGTGCTGGTTCTGCAGCAAACGGTGGATGCCAGCGACACCGACGTCATAAAGCCGCGTTACATTATAACCCGCCAGCTCTGCAATACCATCATGCAACAGTCAGACTTGGGCGTCTTCTCTTCTCGAGGGTTGGCGGAGAGTACTTACGTAAGGTGACGACCGCTTCCTCGGCCACTGAGAGGTCGGAGGTGCCCGCCGCAAGCACACATGCAGTTCCTTTACTCGATTGCTCGGGAGTCTCCGACTGCACATTCTTGGAGGCAAGAATTCGCGGGGTCTCATAGTACTCGAAGCGCGTTTCGTACGCCTACATGTCCACACCGCCAAGGACCCAGTCAGTACCATATATTGCAGCACGTCCATTGCATTTTCATCCATACCTGAGGCAGCCATTTGTGGATGTCAACTGCAGCCTCTGGTGTCACACGCGTGGCCATGACGTTCCGCTCGCCTTTCTCAACCATGGCCACGAGGATCTTGGCGACTTGCTCGGGCCTCTTGCCCTCTCCGTAGATGACCTCAGGAAATCCCGTTCGCGCGAGTCGCTTGGTGTCGATCTTGGCATAGTCACCAATGGCATCGTATTCCAATTGCTGACACAGTACGGCTGCTTCCCGTGGCGCGATCTTGCCCGCTGCGACTTGCTCCAGGACTTTGATGGTCGACGAGCTACCAGTCTTGGAGGACGTTGCCAGCCGCGCTATGCCGCTGCGACTTGGCGGCAGCGCCAGTCGGCCAGCGCCTGATACACGTAGCGTACTGAGTGGACTGGTGCGGAGGCAGAGGCGCAGGCGTCGCCCCAGCAGCGCCGTCGCCATGGTGCTGATGTTCCTTTTCGTTCGGATTTTTTGTGGACGTCGTTTCATAACTTTGAAATCGAATACCGTTTTCTCGCATATTCGATAATCCGAACCCAAAGCGAACACAAACTCTCAAAGACAAAGATGCACGACTCCGACGACCGCGGCTGCCCGCGCTGCGCGGAGCTCACACGGCGACTCGCCGAGCTAGATGCTGAGAACGCACGGCTGCGGAAGGCGCTCGACCAACGAACCAGCGAGACTGGAGAAACCCAAGAAGAACCGGCGCCAGAAGAAGCGCCGTCGGCGACATCGTCATCCAACCCGACATTCTGGTCGCCGCTGTCTCGCCCCGAAATGCAGCGCTACAGCCGACAAATGCTCGTACCGGATTTTCTTATCGCGCGGCAACTGCGCCTGCGGCAGGCACGCGTGATGATCATTGGTGCCGGTGGGCTGGGCTGCCCGGCGGCGCTGTACCTCGGCGGCATGGGCGTCGGCTGCATTGGCCTCGTCGACAATGATTTCGTCGAGCGCTCCAACTTGCACCGCCAGATTGGCCATGACGAATCCACAGTGGGCAAGCTTAAGGTCGAGTCGCTCGCGCGGCGTGTCCGGCTTTTGAATCCGGACGTTGCCGTTGAGACCCACGCGACTCGCTTCACACTCAAAAATGCGGACGAGCTGGTACGCGCATACGATCTTGTCCTCGACGCGTCCGATAATCCCACGACTCGGTACCTCGTAAACGAAATGTGTGCGAAGCAACACAAGCCGCTCGTCTCGGGCAGTGCGCTCGGCCTCGAAGGACAGGTCACGATGTTTACGTACGCGAACGACACGGCGTGCTACCGCTGCCTGTATCCGACACCACCTCACCAGCCTCAAAGCTGCGAAGAGAACGGTGTACTGGGAGTCGTACCGGGTATCATTGGCTGCCTGCAGGCGCTTGAGGCTGTCAAGGTGCTGACAAACATGGGTACGCCGCTGTCGGGTATCCAGGTACTGTTTGATGCGTACGACACGCAGTTTCGACGAATCAGGTTTTCTCAGCAACGCCGCTTGGACTGCCCAACCTGTGGAACGGCTGCAACCCACAATGCCAGCGAAATCGACGCATTTACTTCATGTGGACCAGCGAGTGGCGATGTCGTGGCGCTGGAAAGAGAGCATCGAATGAGTGTGGTCGAGTTGGATCGGATCCGCCGAGGCGTTCGCGAGCAGCGCTACGTCTTGCTCGACACTCGACAACCGCACCAGTTTGAGATGGTTCACTTCCCCGAGGCCATTAACGTGCCGTTTGACCAACTGCGACGCGCGCACACGAAGGGCCAGCTTGAGCAGCTCATCAAGCAAAAGGTATCGACAGAACCTGGGGACGAAAATCAACTGACGTTCGTGATCTGCCGCCGTGGCATCGACTCGGTCGCCGTAGCATCGTGGCTGGTCACGTGTGGCTGGAAGAACGTCTTCAACATAGAAGGAGGCTACACAATGTACGCCGACGAGCACTGCGGGGTCGACAAACGATTCCCTATGTACTAACTGTGCTAGACGCGGCTTTTAACATGGTAACATGGCTACAATCCCATCCTCCATCTTTTCCGAAACTACGGTAGTCACTAAAGCGCGGTAGCGAGTTTCAGTGACTACACTTCCCTGACGCCAACTCGTGTCGCTTGCAGTTCCCCCATTTTGAAGTGGTGGCGTGTCTCCCAGTAATTCCGGAAATTCCGAAATCCCTACGAAAGGTAAAACTCCTCGCTTGCATTCCGTGTGGGATTCTAGGAGTTGGCCATCCTGGTGAATTGGATTTCGTGGGTACGTAGTCACATGACGATCCACCCACACACGTTCGTTGGCGTTCTCTCGATATGATTTCATAACCGGACGAACGCCCCGTGAATTTCGTACGTTGGCAAGTAGGCAGGCATCCGCACGCGACCATCATTCCACGAAGCGCTCCATTTGCCGTCGACGATGGCTCCACCTGTAGCAAGAGGAAAAACACCCAGCACGGTCGCGACTCGACGCAGTTCGAGTCGTCCTGCCAACAGCACGACGCCAACTGTTGGTTCTGCTGCCAACGCCAACACCCGGTGAGCAAGTGGATTCCCCTTCATACATGTAATGTATGCAACCAACAAGCTCATACCAATTGTCGTCATCATGACCCAGAACTGGTGTGTCGACCCAGCCTCCACCGACCCAGCGAGCGGCTCGCGACCGCAAGCCCCGCACGACGTTCTCACCGGACGAGACGCCCAAGCGAGCGTACCGCCGTCGTGCGGATGCCAACGAGTCGACGATGGCGTCGAGCGTCGCTGACGCTGACTTGACGCCCGACGAACAGTGCCGTCGACTGGAGGCCCGCGTGCGATCATCCGTCAAGCAGCTGCGGTACCTGCAGACCTTTTTGGAGGCGTACGAGGCCGAAGGCTGGCGCCGCGCGAGCCGCGAAAAGCTCAAGCCGAGCAAAGAGCTGGCCAGCGCGAGACGCAAGATGGCCAAGGCCAAGCGCAGCGTCGTGGATGCACTCCACGAGATGGACGAGCTGCGTCAACGCGACCCGCCCATTCCGTATCTGATCGAGATGGAGACCCAGCCGCCCATGAACAATTTGGTTGTTGAGGAGCAGGGAGAGACGACACAGCAGACGGATCGCATCTACTGCTCGCGGTGCTCGTCGACAGTCACGGCCGAAGACAATGACATTTTGCTTTGCGACAGTGAAGGCTGCTTCCGCGCGTTCCACCAGCAGTGTCAAGTGCCCGTCGTGGCAACCGAGAGCATTCCGCAGGGCGACGAGCCGTGGTTCTGTGGGTCGTGTCTCGCTATCTTCAATGCGCTCAAGGCGATCAACTATGCGTGCGACACGACCCACGAGAAGATTGGCAACGTGTTCCCCGAGCTTCCGCAGGAAGAGCAGGCGCTGCTGGCCGATGGAGACTATGACGCGTCTACTGCCGAGGGAACGGCCGAAGAAGACGAGACTGGCGATGCGGAGGCAAACGACGACGAAGATGACGATGAAGACTTTGTTGTTGACGAGACCCCGGGCAATGCCAACCATGGTCCGTCCGATGAGAATTCGGACTCGGGAGAAGAGAGCGGCGACACGTCTGCAGACGATGGTGTGCTCGAGTCGGACGTGAGTGAAGACGAACTGAAGCATCTCCACAATGACGATGTCATTGATTCGAATCGGTACGTTAGACTGCCATTCAATGAATTCGAAATGGGCCTGACTGAACATCTACCTGTCATTTATGTTTCAGCCGATCGATGCGTTCACGTGCCGACCCAAGCAAGCAGTCGACAACGAAAAAGAGTTATCTCGGACAACGAGTCGCTAAGAAGAACAATGACGGCGGAGACGTCGTGGTTGGTGTCGTGGTCGAGAAGAACGAGGATGTAGACGGCGTGTCGCCCTGGCGTGTCGTCTACTTTGACGACTCGATGGAAAACCTCAGCGAGCAGGCCGTCGTAACCGGCATGGAAATGGCTCTAGAGTATGCCAAGCACCACACGGAGCCAGGCCAGGGCGAAAGAGACGCCGTTGACCAGTCGCTGATTCTAGGCGGCAAGCGGAAGCGGTCGCGCGTCGACTACAAGGCGCTGAACGACCTCATGTTTGCTGGGAAAGAAGACAGCGACGCCGGTGGCGACGAACACGTCGAGAGCGAGGACGAGGACGAGGCTGCAGTCGCCGCGAACGCGAATGACGACGACGATGAAGACTTTAAGCCGACCGCATTGGCTGCCAAGGCGTCGTTAAAGCCAACGTCCGCCGCTTCTACCGAGAGCGTCAAGCGTGGCCGACGCGAGCGCCACCATGTCGACTACCGAGCGATGCACGAAGGTTTCTCCGGCCTTGACTAGACGCCGTAAAATGAGGTGGTATGTTGAAGCTGACGTGCCGGATCAATCACCCAATAATCCAACACTCTACCACATGGTTAAATGGGTGGTTGGGTTGACTCGAAACTGCTCGATAGACCACCACTCTGGATACCTGGTCTGGATATCCCGCCGGCACCACGCAAACGCGAGCCAAGTGCGTAGCTCCTAGTTCGACTCTTGTCGTCACTCCTCCTCTTTCTCCTTTGGCTCATGACGCAGCAGCAGCAGCATGAGACGCGTGCACAGAGGCTCAACGCCGTGCAGAACGGTGCGATCGGCTCGCTGGCCGGCATGATTGAAGTCATGCTGCAGCAGCCCACGATCGCCATCAAAAACGCCGTCCAGCAGCGGCGCCCCATCCCGTGGTCTGTGCCGGCACTGTACCGCGGCGTCGGCGTGTCGCTCGCATCGATCGCGCCCATCAGCGCCGTGCAATTCGCGGTCAACGGCAAGGCGCTCGCGCTGCTGCAGCGCGAAAGCGCAGCGGCGCCGTCCGACCAGGTCAAGATCGCCGCAGCCGCCGGTGCTGGCGCCGTGTCGTCGCTGCTCAGCTCGCCCGCCGAGCTCGTCATGACGCTCCAGCAGAACACGGGCAAGAGCTTTGTCGCGACCGTGCGCGACGTCGTGCAGCAGCACGGCGTGACGCGGCTCTTCCGCGCGATCGAAGTCACGTTCCTGCGCGAAGCCGTGTGGTGCGCGAGCTACCTCGCGCTCGGACCCGTCATCACGAGCAAACTCCACACGGCCCAACCCAATATCTTTGGCTCTATCGAGCACGCCACGCTCTCGCAAAAGGCGTCGGCCTCGGCCGTGGGCAGTGTACTCGCGGGTCTCGTGACCGTGTACGCGACGCAGCCGCTCGACACGGTCAAGACGGTCATGCAGGGCGAGGCGCTCGCGCTTGACCGCAAAAGCGCCACGTTTGCGTGGGGCGCGGCCAAGTGCATTTACCACGACGCCGGCGGAAGCCTGAGGCCGTTCTACCGAGGCGCCGTGCCGCGTGGCGCGCGTCTCATTGGTGCCGTGTTCATTCTCGGCAAGTCGCGCGACGTGCTCGAGGAATGGTTTGACGACCACCGCGTGCTGGCGTCCTAGATGTAGACGAATGCAATAGAAGGTAGACTCTATTTTTCTATTCTATGGATGGATTGATCACAGCGCGAGGCTTCTTGCGGGTATGAAGGTACTGATGCATCGCCTTGTGGTGCGGGTCGCGTTCGCTCTGGCGCAGCGAAAGACAGAGTTGCAGAAACGGGTCGTCACAGGCACCGCCTCCTGGTCGCTTGGCGTCGGCCTTGAGAATGGACGTCAGTGAGAATGCAGGGCCAGGCAGGAAGCGCAGGACTGTGTCGAGCACGTCGTCGCGGTCCGCTTTTGTGACGAGTCCGAGTATCTCCTCCATCAAGGGCGTGTCTCGCGATTCGTAAAATGCCATGGCACGCGTGGTGAGAGGTCCCAGTGTGTCGCTCCTAACGCGGTCCACAAACGCTAGCACGACGGGAGGCAGGACATGGCTCGTTCCATCCAGGATTGTCTCGACGATCGTTGATTCCTTGCGCACGGCAAACCGCAGGAGCGTCACGGCCGTGTCTTGCATCGAACTGAGCGGTAGTAGAAGACGCACGGCGTCTTGACTGGGCCGCGCAAAGTGGCAGCACGTCATGACGGTACACCCCAGCGACGCAGCATCTTTGACGGACGCGAGCATCGCAAGCATGGGCAGGTCTTTGCTGGCCACAAGCTGCTGCACGAGCGACGGCGACACGAGGTTTGCCCGCTCGCTGCTGCGGAGATTTTCACGGTGGTCGAGTAAACACTTGGCAATGTGGAGATGCCGCTTGGCGATCGCCTTCTCGAGTGTCGTGACCGTCAAGCTGAATTCTCTGTCGCCGACGAGATAGTCGACCACTTCTAATTGGCCTGCGCGCATGGCAAATGCCACGAGCTCTTCTCCACGCGAGGGTGGGGTGACGACGTCGGCGTCCTCGAGTAACACGCGAACCATTGCGACGTCGCCGCGTTCGACGGCGATTCGTACCGAGCGTGGCGGCACGACACCCAACTTGTGGGCAGCCAGCCACTGGATCATCTTGCTGTCTCTCTGCTTGACAATGGCGTGGAGGTTATAGTCCTCAAGAATTACAAGCGAGCGACTCGTAAAGGTTGCCTCCATCCATTCGAGCACAGCGATTTGGCCGTGGCGCGTCGCGAGCTTGACACAAAAGGATTGGAGCGGCGGCTGCGCCGTGAAAACGCCCTGGTGGTGATGTAGCCAGCGCAGTATATCGACGCGGCCAAACGCAGCGGCGGCTTCAGCGACGCGATGGAGCAGTTGCGGCAACGCGCGCTTGGGCGTGGCATCGAACGCAGCGGTCGTCGTGACCAGCTTTCGCAGCGCGTGGAGATTCTCTGTATCGTACTGTGCAATGGCCTCTGGTACGGCGCGGACCGTCCATGCGTGCTGGGGCCGAACGTCCACGCAGAGCAGCGTCGTGATGCGGCGGCTCTCTCGCCAGTCAAACCATCCAACGCGGTGGAGGCGTACCTTGCAGCGCACAAAGCCGTCGGCAACGAGGCGCTTCAAGAGCGGCACGACGACGCCCTGTGGGCCGCGCTGGAAGGATGCGATGAGCGACAGCAGCAGCCGCTGCGTGAGCACGGACAGCACGGCGGTGCCGTCGCGCGTCACCGACATAAGGGGGAAGATTGCGAGTGTGGCTCTCTTCAGAACCTGACGCTTGGCAAGACGACTGTGATTCGTCACTGGACCACCACTCACGATAAGGAGTGATGGTCCCTGTGACGCTGCGGAGCTCGTCGCAAAATGGGTTCAGAACCAAAGAGCCCAGCGCCGTTGCGTGAGCCCATTGGACGCTGTGTAAGCAAAGCCGTCGGAGGAGAACCATGGCTGAAAGGAGTTGTGATGAGAAAGTCCTTCTTCACTCACGACGCCGCTGAGCCAGCGAGCCATCTCGAAAGCCAAATGGCGCGACTGCATCACGGCCGAGGCAGTTGCCAAGTACGATGCCGAGTCTTTGGACGGCCTTTGCTTCGAGATCACGAAGTGCGCGTCCCATCGTAGCCTAGAGCAGGCGCGACGCCGTTGCGTTCATCGGGTGTGGAAGGCCGCCGCGGCGTTTGGTCGCGTCGACATGTTGTCCTATCTCTACCAAATCCACCACGGATCTATCGTCAACGACGCCGTGCTCACACGCTTTGCCGCTGTCCAAGCCGTGCGCCATGACCAGGTCGCCGTCCTCGACTGGCTTGAGACGACGTTTGGCGCATCTCCAATCACCGTCTTTCGTGACCGCAACATGACATGGCTCGCCTTTCGCGGCCACCGAGACACGTTGCGGTGGATGGCGCAGCGCCAGTTGGGATTCGTAACCGTCCCGAGCTGCAGTCGGTGATACGATCGCGTCGCTCCTGAGTCGTGACGTCGCCTTGCTCCACGACGTGCTCGCATATCACCCCACACTGTCGTTACCAACCGGGATGCCATTCTCCGCAGATGCATACCGCCTCGAGTTTGTACACCGTGCGCTCCAGGCCAAGCACTGGGACACAGTACTGGCTACTGCTCGAGCGAAATTGGCCGTTTCCCATCATTGTGCTGGACGCCGCGATCGAGCAGCGTAAGATGGCAGTGATCTAGTGCGCGCTCGCTCATTTATCGAACGCCGTGCTGAGTAAGGGCAGGTCGTCATGTGAGAATTTGCACCGGCTCGTGCAGGGCGACGATCTCCCCGTGGTGGAACTGTTTGCATCTGCCGAGAAAAGGGAACTGCGTCGCACGCTTCGCGTGCCTATACGCGCGTG
>JAADVC010000878.1:0-14555 GCA_023334575.1 Pythium volutum | reverse complement strand
GACTGGGGAGGAAAACTGGTGACCGCTGGTCGATGGGGCTCACTCCATCACCTCCAACTGGCAATACCGTACACGTCAACAAGTTCTTGAGGTCGATCTTGAGGTCGAGATAACGCGGTCCCACTGGCAGTCTCACAGCTAGACTTTCACGTATTCGGGTTTAGAGATCGGCGTGCTGGGGCTTCTATCGTAGACTTCAAGTTTCACGAAAGGAAGCGATACGCATAGAATAGCGTACTGTAGCGTATCGCTTCCTTTCGTGAAACTTGAAGTCGAAATGAGATCTCTCGCGTTAATTATCCAATGAAATCATATTTTTTAGTATTTTACTCTGTCAACTCCCAGTGCTCAAGGCCGTGCTCTTCAATATCTTACTGCACGCGGGACAAATGAAACTAGACTACAAAGACTTACGGCGAAACTGCGACAGTGCATCACTCACTCCATCAGGTCCATGGATATGGGGATGAAACTTGGCGCGAGGCGTTTCCCCTCCAGAAACTGATCGACCGCGCACTTGAAACTGCACCCGTCCGGGAACCGCAACACACCGTCCGCCGACGTGTAAAAGTCAAAAGAGATCCCAAACTTGATCTTGGCGTACTTGTACGCAATCGATGTTCTTGGTAGCCCAGATGCACCCAAATTGGCCAATGGTCTGGTCGTAGAAGTGGCGAATGAGGGCGAGATGGCCATCGTTGGGGTCTTCAATGGACGGTTCAAAGCACAGCACGGGGCCTTGGGTGCTCTTCGTTGGACGCACCGTGTGCAGAAAGACCCCCGGTGCGATAGTGTACTGGCCATTCGTATTCATCCAAAGCCGGTCCTTCGGAGTGCATGTGAAAAGGCCTCGACGCGCTTGATGCGGAACGCTGGTGACGCCGTTGGCGTGGAAGACTCGTTCATCGGGGGTGTCGGAGGGGGGAGTAGGAGAGTGCGCGTTGGGTTCTGACTGTCTGGGCAATGTTGGTTATGCGGCAAAGCGAGCTACGCTCTGTTTGAAGAGTGGCGAGAAAACTGCGGACCATTTGATGATGGGAATCATTCACTCCATCACGTCAGACCATTCTCTCTACGTACAACGAATCGCTGCACTCGTGGGTTCTCCGCAAGGTAACTGATTTCTTTGCGGAGTTGAAACTGCCAACGTGTGAAAGGCAGAGAGCCCGCCCAGTTTGGGAACGGCGCTAAGAGTACATTCTCACTCTCGAGAGAACCGCGCGCTTTCTCTCGGTGTTCACTCTGATGGGTGGCGTAAGTGCTTGTTTCAATTTGAAAAGGAAGGAAACACGATTTGATTACGATCGTAACAAATGTACTTGATTTCGAATGACTGTCCATGCCGTTTTTGGCGATCTGGATAAAACTTGGCGCCTGAGATATATGTTCTGACTACTGGCCAATGAAAGCACGAAGAAGAGCGAGTCTCGAGGCAAAGCGCTTGAAGCAGTGCGACTCACTCCATCGTCTCCGACTGGCCCGTGCCCTTCTCGTTGATACAGTGAGCTTCCTTCAGGTACTTTACGACTGCCGACCGCATGCTGCACTTGGGCAGCCGCAGCACGCCGTCCGGCGCCGTGTAAAACTGAACGAGATCGCCCAACTTGACTTTGGCGTTTTCGTACTCGATCGGAGTGCCGTCCTTGGCCCAGAGACACCCGAGTTCGCCAATGGTCTGGTCGTAAATCTCCTCAATGACGGCAACGTAGCCGTCTTGTGGCCGTTCTTTGGTCGGCGGGAATCGAACCGATACGGGAGCACCACTCATGGCCCACTGGGACTGTTTGTTGGGGTACAAGGTGTGCATGTCCAGGTACAGCGCAACCCATCCGTCGCCAACGTGCGGTTTCCCCCAACCGCCAATCAGTCGAAACCACCGACTAAAGTTCTCGACGCTTGTAATGGGGACCACAGCCGGTGGCGTTGGTGCGCTCATGGGATTCTCGCGTGCTTTTCTTGCTGGACAAAGATTAGGGACTGGAGTTCTGCGAGTCGCAAAGGTGAATGAAGACCCTACCACTTGCGATGGGCGCGACCTAGCAAAAGTCGGGTACATCTCCACGCCCTCACCAACATGTCACAATCTCTCACAAGACTGTGTCGGGATTCTTCTTGATGCCATCTCTTTCGTAGTATGAGCTATTTTGCAGAAAGGCGCGTTTCTTCCGCCCATATCAAGCGAGAATGGGCAAGAAAGACCCACCCCACGTCACCATCTCAAACTGGTCGACCCGCGACACACGGACCGATGGAATTCGATGCTGTACTGTCGCAGCTTCGCTCTAAACGGATGGTACTTGACCCGTGGTCAATTCTTATTGTCTGGACGCCGCCGGCGGGAGTTCCGAAAGAGAATCACATCAGGGTGTCTATGCCTCACAGTCGCTTATTCACATCCCCGTCAAGGACACGCAATCGAATATACGAGACCTGGGGAGAGACAAGATATGGAATATAGCATTCGATTTCTGGAACTCGCCACAGGACATTCGCTCGACTGAGAAAACTGCCCCCCATAGCCTCGACACCGCGTCCACCAGCACGCCCTAGCTCATTTCTCACCGTACCGTCGAACGCTCATACCCGCCTGCATCCGTCTCACCGTGACCGTGGACGACTCGCACGCCTTTCCGACCACGACCGTCCTACGGTTTCAACTTTGTGATTCCACCCACCAACAGCGAACAGGACGACGTCATTGCCATCCTTCGGCAGCTCTACGACAAGAAAATTGGCGAGTTGGGCAGTTACTGGGGTGGGTCGACCAAGCTGATGGACTACAAGTACGCCAAGATCAAGTTGGGCGACGTCTTTGATTTCTACACGACCAGCGATGGCGAGCTGAAGCTTCCGCCGTGGGATACGTTCAAGTATGTAGTCGACCAGTATCTCGAGGAGCAAGACGCGCGCATCCAGTGCCACCCGTCGCGCGTGCAGCAGTTTATCGACGAGAATGGCGTCGAGCAGCTCGAGGACATGGAATGATGCCGAGCGTAGTGGTCTTGAAGACGACCGAATTGTTTAATGCTGCATGCGTTCTCTCCCCGCGGAATGGTGTTGAGAAATCGAATAGAGACGTGATAGGTTTTGGTCGAGAGAAGATTCGATACATTTGAACTACATTGTCACTGATCGAGTGTCTACTGCGTTGTTGTTCTTGCCGCCAGTATCACATCCGATCAATGGCACTAGCGCGCCACTCGTTTGGAGACTCCACGCTAGTCCATCACCAACATCTGATGCACGCCGTTAAGAGAAAATGGCTGCTCACGCAGCGGATGGAATTTGACGCGCGCATCTATCTTCTCCAGGAATTCGCCAACCAAAGTCGGTGGGGATGCACAGTTGGTCCTAATAGCACCCGCGCTCACCGAATGTCTTGTTGTATCTATACGTCTCGCCCTACAGCGATCTTGATGTCGTGGAGGGCATATCTGGGCGGCGTAACGTCCACTATAAAGTCAACGCCGTCGTGGCTCTGTTCGTTTCGAAGAACAGCATGCAAATGCGAGGCGTTTCTCCTAACGCTGCTGCTTAAGCGTTCTATCCACATCGCATCATAAATGGACGCACGAATACAGCAATAGACTGTGTTCGCGTCCGTGAAACTGCTCCATCTCGGCAAGGACCCAACTTCTTCGTTGGCGAAGCCATTCACGTGATGGCCGTTCGAAGGGACTGGTACTTCCATCTGCTCGAAATGAGATATCTCTCTCGAGTACAATCAAAATCACTTTTTTTGTGAGACAAAGAGCTGGAACTGGTTCAGCCTGGCATTCCCACTGGCCCACGCCCTTGTCTTTGATGACCAGTCACCCGCCAGCAATGCTGAGCACGGATTGCAGCAAACCGTGCTGAGCATTGCTGGCGGGTGGCGTTCGAACCGTAAAGAGGTAGACTTCCTAGCTCTGAGAGGTTGGACACGCGGCGTGGAAACAGGCACGACGTGTGACAACAAACTCGTTCATGCTTTCGACGAAAGAGAATCACTCGTACGATTTGTCGACACGCGTGATGCGGAACGTTTTTTTTATATCGTTGGTGTTGGCTCGTGTGCATTTTGTGAGAATGGGAGTGCGGATTCAATGTGGCTGGTCTTGAACGGGAGAAAGTTCTCTTGTCGCCCATCAAACACAGCGAAACAGGCCATCCATCACGGTGAGCTGTGAGAAATAGAGGGAAAACACAATTGGATTACGCGGGATGTGGAAACTGGCCTTGGACCAAGACACTGTGGCAGTCACTCCATCCGCTCCAACTGGTCAATGCCGTGCTCGTTGATAAACGCTTGCACGCGTGTTGGATGGAATTTGGCACGTGGATTTTCCTCAAGGTACTCTTCCACGGCGTATTTGAGACTGCACCAGTGTAGCGAATCCGAGGTAAATGCGAAAGCAGGGGGAGCTGGCGGAGCTCCCTTAGGTTGTGCCTACGTGTATTCGGCACTTGGCTGGTTATTGCAATCTGTCTGTTTCTATTAGCTGCCCGACGGCGGCCGTTCCGACGGCGTTGCGTACAAAGCACCGGCCGACTGAATACCCACATGATACGGTACTGGCTATGTGACCGATCTCAGTAATGCACGTGCGTGGCCAAAGCTCTTCATGAGCTCTCACCCACTACAACCATTCTGGGAGCTGTAGCACGCCGTTTGCCGACGTGTAAAGTCGAAGAGATCACCAAACTTGACTTCGGCGTGCTGGTACGCGATCGGGATGCCTTCAGGGTACCACATCCGCCCGACATGCCCAATCTTCTTGTCGTAGAGATGGCAAACGAGCGCGAGTTCGTGGGTGGGCAATTGCGTGGCGACCGGGCGTGGGTAGGAGATACAGCACGGCCCGTCGTTGGGGTCCAAGCTATACCGCACGTCTAGAAGCGTCGCACTTCGATACCCCACGCCAAACCACATCTCAATATTCTCGACGCGCGCGATTCGCAGCGACGTTGACGTTGGTTGCGGCTCGCTCATGCCTCAGAAAGGTTGTTAGTCTGCGAGTTGGTAACCGGGTGACTGCAGTGTTTCGCAAAAAGACCCCTTCGTTTGCAACAAGAAAGACGGACACTTCTATGCCCATTCGCTTTCTGCGACTGAGGTTCTCGACCAAACACACCTCGATAGTCAGGTTTCGTCCCGCCGCAAGGTCCCAACAACATCGTGGGAATTTATGGCGCATTGTTGTCCAGGCTTGAACTGCTGAGTGACAAATGGCTCATCGGTTCTGCAGCCACCAACTTCCGTGCACGTTGAATATCTCATGGTCGTTATCTCAAAGGAAAACAAAGCGTCAAAAACTCACATCTCCACGTTGACCATTTCACTTGAAAGCCACATTCACAAAAATGGTCAGAACGGTAGGGCACGTTTATGCTCATGCGGTCAGAATAAGATTTGTTTTAATATTGGCCAATGAAACCACTACGATATGCAAGTAATTCGTCCTATCATAGGGGTGTCAACGTTCAGGACTCCTATGTGAACAGTACTTCGTCTCCCACTGGCCCGTGCCATGTCTCTCTGATGCGGTCAGCTACCTCTATATCCGATATATTTTCGACCGCAAACCACATGCTGCACTCGGGCAGTCGTAGACGCCGTCGTGTAAAACTGGAAGAGATCTCTAAGCTTGACTTGGGCGTGCTTGTACTCGATCGGGGTGGAGACACACGAGTTTGCCAATGGTCTGGCTGTTGAGCTCCTGGATGACTGCAACGTCGCTACCTTGTGATCTTCTCGTTGGCCACCAAAAATCGAGCCGCTACTGCGTTGTCATACTAGGTCTATTTGTTGGGGAGTAATGAGTGCATATTTAGTTAGAGCGCGATCCACCCGTCGTCAACGCGCGCCCCCGCCTGCCACCGATTAAGAAAATCATCTAGCAAAGGTCTCGACGCGCATGATGACGACCACGGGCGGGGCGGTGATGGCGACCACAGACGGGGCGGCGTTGGTGCTCATGGGATTCCCTGCGTGGTTTTTATCGGACGATACTGGCAGATTCGCCACCGGGACTGAAGACAAGTTGAAAAGGTGAATGGCCACTTCCTGTGGCGCGACCATGCATGGCATGTAATTTCCTTGTACCCCACGCTCTCACAAACACATCACACTCTCTTTCAGTATTTCCGAAGAGTGCCTGGACTGGCAAGACACTGAAGAAGAGATTTGATCATGTAGGGGCCACGAAACCAAAGCGTACTAGTACTCGAACTCGCACGTGGAGCTGCACTGTGCTCTAACCCATCAACTCCAACTGGTCGATGCCGCTCTCGGCGATGAATGCTTGCACGCGTGCTGGATGGAACTTGACGCGTGGGTTTTCCTCCACGTACTCTTCCACCGCGTACTTGAAGCTGCACCACTCGGGCAGTCGCAGCACGTCGTCCGCCGACGTGTGAAAGTCAAAGAGATCGCCAAACTTGACTTTGGCGTGCTTGTACTCGATCGGAATCTCTTCCTGATGCCAAAACCACCCAAAGTGACCAATCTTCTTGTCGTAGAGGTAGTGAATGACGGCGAGCTCGCGGGCAAGAGGATCGGTGGAGACTGGTTCCGTAATCCTGACGCTGGATTCGAAGGGTTCGCTCTTGTTCTTTCGAATGCCTCGGATCCATGACTGTGATTGCCCAGTGCAAAACCATGCTCTGAAGTTCTCGACGCGCTTAATGCGGAGTGCTCCTGGTGGTGGGGATGGCGGCTCGCTCATGGATGGATTGCTGCTGTCGTGAAGGCGCTTGGAGTATGTCCGCTGGAAAAGGAGAATGGCACTCCTCCTGGTTTGGACAAGCAGGGCGAGTCCTTTCCCAAGCCAGGCCGTCACATCTTAAGGCTCTCTGCCGTACGAGAGATCGGGCCTTGGAACATCTGTCGACTGGCCAGCCGAAGTGAAAGTTTACGGTTCGCAAGCCCAGCAATCATATAAGGTGCGTGCGTTACCGGTAGAAGCCAGTGCGTTGCGCTCTCTCTGCCTCGCGGATTGGATGGAACTTGGTGCGTCGGTCTTCCTTCAGTCAGAAACGCTCCCACAGCGTTCGAACTGAAGTGGCGCCATTCCGGGAGCCGCAACCACGCCGTTTGGTGGCGTTTAATTAGAAAAAAGACAAAGAGAAGACAACGGCAGTCCCCTCGTAACCAGTCTAATCGTCCACGGACGTGTTCATGCGCCAGCTTGTGCGCATTCATCGTCTCTGATCCCAAATGCTACGATCCGCTTCTGAATTTGGAGGTTTCAAGCTGGCCAGTCGAGGAAGTAAAACCTCATGCGTGAGGTTATGGACAACAGATGTGAGATATATCATCAACCTGGGGCGGCCCAACCCACACAAGTCTCAGGACCAGCGTCCCTGAATAGTCTGGGCGCCATGCAAAGAGCCACTAAAAAACGCCTCGCTTCGGAGTTGAGGTTATTAATGCAAAACCTCACGACAGCCTCTACAGCATAGGAGAGCCGCTTCCTGGACAGATCAGCTCGTTTCGCAACCGGGCGTCGACACCAGAACGCTCCGGCATCCGTCTCGTGGCGATGAGCGACTCGCATGGCTTTCTGATCAAGAAGTTACCAACCAACGCTTCGTGCGCATCAGTGTGCGCTACCAAGAGGACTCTCCTCATCGTCGCTTCGTCAGAAGCGTGTGCCTGCAAGGCGTGCGATCAACGAGCAGCGGAAGCCATTACCAGTTCAGTTATGCAGTTCCACCTGGCAATACTGAGGACGACGATATCCTCGCCATCCTTCAGCAGCTCTACGACAAGATAATTGGCAAACTGGGCAGTCAGTGGGCTGGTTGGACCTCGTGATCGACTACAAGTGCGCCAAGATCCAGTTGGGCGACGTTTTTGATTTCTACACGACGAGCGATGGTGTGCTGCAATTTCCACCGTGGGATTCGTTTAAGAACGTGGTCGGCCAGTACCTCGAAGAAGACCCGCGCGTCAAGTTTCACCCGTCGCGCGTGCAGCAGTTTATCAACGAAAATGGTCTCGAGCAGCTTGAGACCATGGACTGACAGGAGCCGACGGGACAATGAAGATCTACATGACGACCAAATTGACCAGTGCAAGCCGCATCCCATTGCCGAGATGTGCCGGGGGCTCAAATGGAGACTACTGGTGACTAGAGGAATCGTGTTGTCGGGAGAGGAGTGAATACATTGAACTGCATTTTCACTGACCGAGTATTTTCCCCGTTGTTGTTCGAGTCGCCAATACCACGTCCGATCAAAGGCGGTACAGACCCAGACCTGACGTTATTCCATCACGTCCAACTGGTCTACACCGTGCGTCTCGACAAACTGCTGCACTCGGAGCGGATGGAACTGGACTCGTGCCCTTTGTTCCTCGAGAAATTCGTCGACCGCATACTTTAACCCACAGCACTCGGGGAGCCGCAGTACACCGTCCGTCGTCGTGTAGAAGTCAAAGAGATCGCCCAGCTTGACCTTGGCATGGTGAAACTCGATGGGAATTCTCGGGTTGCACCAGTAGCACCCGAGCTCACCAATCCTCTTGTCGTAGAGGTATCGAACGATGGCAATGTGGTCGTCTAGCTCGCTGTGGTTCGCAGATAACCCAAGGGACACGGTAAAGACATACCCGTCAGAATGGGCCTTCCTCTGAGTCACACCGCGCAGCGTCGCGCCGAGCTCGAGTCCACCGTTCGCTGCTGTGTGTGGACGAGACGCGACCCCGAACCACTGGCGGATGTTGGCGACGCGCTGGACGCGGTACGCTGGCAACGGCGTTGGCTCGGTCATCTCGTCGTGCCAAGTGAAGTGCCCGTTCGAGTCGGACGGTTCTGAACACCGCGAGCGACAGCTTCATGTGGAACACTTGGACAACAAAAAAGTACTCGCGAGAGAGTCACCTCCCCCACCCCTTCAATCAGCGCACCGGGCTTAGATTGGAGAGACTGTGAGGCGAGAAAGAAAACACGCAATTGGCCGTGTCCCATTTTATTTGGTCCCCATGAGAACATACCGGTATCGCTGCTCCAGTAGAAGAGAGAGGAGGGAGAGGTCCCCTCACTCCATCACCTCCAGCTCGTCCAGACCATTCTCGCCAGTAAATGGATAGCCTTTAATGCGTAGGGCCTCCTTTAGAAACTGGTCCACTTCAAGCCGCACGCTGCACCAGTCGGGCAGCCGCAGCACACCGTCAGGCGCTGTATAAAACTCGAACAGATCGCCAAACTTGACTTTGGTGTGCTGGTACTCGATGGAGGTGCCCTCCGCCGCCCACATGCACCCGAGTTGGCCAATGGTCTTGTTGTACAGGTGGCGAATGACCCCGATGAAAATGTCATTTGGCGCGTCGTTGGTCGGTTCGAATCGAACGGCAAATTCCGAGCCGTGCGGGCTCTGCTTGTTGGGAAGCACTGCATGGACCTGCACATACTGCGACACCAAATTGTCCTTAGCGCTTGGTCGCGATCGGCTGCTGACCGGAGAGAACCACTTGGCAAAGTTCTCGACACGCGTGATCGAGACCACCGACGGCGGCGTTGGCGCGTTCATTAGATACCTGTTAGAACTGGCGTGGGCGTCTTGCCTGAATGCCTATGGGAATCTTCTACAATACGATGGTGCACTCAGGCGCGGAATATCGCATCTTGTCTGCTCCGTCAATTACTAGTATTGACCAATGGAACGGTGACACTTTGAAACCACGGTTCATGCGTTGGCCGCCACCAACAGCAAAGCAATTGGTTTTGCCCAGATATTTACTACCGGTAGTACGTACTCCAATTATTGGTTTTTTCAGTGAAAAGGTAATCAGACCACACACGCTTACTGGAACGAGACTAATCATCTCCCCGTTCACTAAACCAAGGTCATCGCTGCCACGGCCACAGTGACCATGGCACTGGCTGCCATCGTCGCAATACTCGCGCTGGACTTTGGCGGTGCCGTCGTCGTCGCATTCGATGCCGTCGGCTTGGTCGCATTCGCCGGCCCGGTCTCCGCCGGCACCTTCACCGTACCTGCCGGCATGGGCGTCGTCACTTCCGCAGCCGCGCCGCCCATGGCCGAGCCGGCGCTGCTGCCGGCGCTCACGTCCTTGTACATTTCGATGAGCTGCGCCTTGGAGACCGGACCCGCCGCAAACTTTTCGCACGCTGTCAACTGCGTCGCATAGATCTTGGGCATGTTGGTGCCGAACCAATCGCACTTGGGCATATTGGGCAGCATCTTCTTTTGCGCGGCGATGCAGGTCGGCGCCTTGCAGGTCTCAAAGCTTGCAAGCTGGGTCGCATTGAGGTTGGCGATATTGTCGGCGCGATAGACGTCGGTCTGGAGCGCCTTGCAGGCCGTTTGGTACTCGGTCTGGTTGGCCAAGAAGCCCGTGATGTCTTCCGTCTTGCACTCCACAGCGGCATCGACGACACTGCGCGACGAGACGGCGGCGACGAGTACAACGGCAGAGGCGAGCGTAGGAAAGTGCATGGTGGCGTTGGTGAGAAGAGACGAGCTTGATGTGATCACTAGGTGGCAATTGCGAGAATGAGCAGCTCCGCTCTCAAGTGCCGGTCATCAAAGTGTGTGGTCTCTCTGGCCCAGAGAGTCTGGGCTGTGTCAGGTAAAGAGCACTTCACCCAGTGACGAAGGATGGTATTGTAATGGGATCACTTCAGCCATCTGATGCCACACTGTGGCATCAGATGGCTGAAGTGTGGCCCACAGAACCCATCAGCGTTTTTGTATGTGTCTATGAAAACGTATATATCCGGAGTTTAGTATTTTATCAATTCCCGATATGTGACATACATTACGTAATATAACCTTTATAAAAGCATATACTTGATTATGTGAAGTGATCCATACTTGACAGAAGCAAGTGAATTGTAGCTTCTGGAAGTGAGTTGGTGATGGGCACACCCGTGACTCATGTCGTCGCATCGTCCGTGCTTCAACACAATGCAGAGATGCGCTTTCAACGAATATCGTCTCCGTAAATTATTGTACGTGTGTTGTCGCTCGCCCACGATTTCCACCGACGCTCGCCGTGAAACCCCTGGTGATGCGACGAGACCAGTTGCGAGCCCCCCCTTTCCGTGCGAGCGAGCCCCTCGGGATTTCCTTGGGCGAGTTCACAACACGTCTGCTCCGTTATTTACTACGTCGTATTGACGAACGTAACTATGAACACATTGAAACCACGGCTTCATTACTTTTCTCCAGACATGTATTTGTTTTTCTAGTGAGGAAAAAGGTGATCCGCTGTGCAGAGATCAAAACACAACTTACTCTACGTACTCCACGTGATCGCTGTCCATCGTCGTATCTGCTTCCTACACCAACGCCGTCGTCGCGACGACCACAGTGACCATTGCACTGGCCGCAAGCGTCACAGCACTCGCGCTGGACTTTGGCGGCGCGGTGGTCGTCGCATTCGACGCCGTCGGTTTGGTCGCAGTCGCCGGCCCCGTCTCCGCCGGAGCCTTGACTTCGACCGCCGCGCCACCCATGGCCGAGACAGCGCTGCTACCGCCCGTGGAAACGCCAGCCTCCCTGTACATTGCGAGGAGCTGCGCCTTGGAGAGCGGACCGGCCGCAAACTTTTCGCACACACTGAGCTGTGTCGCATAGACCTTGGGCAACGGGGTGCCGAAAAAATCGCATGTGGGCATACTGGGTAGCATCTTCTTTTGCGCGTCGAGACAGGCCGGCGCCTTGCAGTTCTCAAAGCTCGCGAACTCCGTCGCGTTGAGGTCGGCGAGATTGGCGACGCGAAAGGCGCCGGTCAAGAGCGTCTTGCAGGCCGTTTGGTACTCGGTCTGGTTGTCGAAAAAGCCCAAGCGCGTCCGGCGTGCACTCGGTAGCGTCCACGACGCTGCTTGGCGAGACGGCAGTGAAGAGCACCAAGGCAGAGGCGAGCGTCAGAAAGTGCATTGTGAGGATAAAGGAGAGTGGTGGAGTGGTTGGGAAGGTCGAGGTGATCGCTAGGCGGGGATTGAGGGAGTGAGTGGCAAGTGCCGACCACCAATGCCCAGGGGTCTTGGGTCTCTCTCGTGCCCAGGCGCAGGCAGTGTACTTACTGTATGGTTAGAACATCGTGTCCTGGGGCAGACCATCAATGGCATACTGTACCAACGTGTAGAAGACGCGTCATGGATCGCATAGGCGATTGCACCCAATGACGAGGCGCAGTAATGGGATCACTTTGGCCTTCTGCACTCACAGAACGGTACCACGAAGCAGCATTTTGTAGGTGACTATCAAAACGTATACGTGTTGGGAATCGATAGTATCACCAAGCAGATTTCACGATAATATAATACATATAGGACCCTTTAAAAACATATACTGTACTATATGAAGTGATCCATTCTTTATAGAAACAGGTCAATGTGGCACGCCAAACCTTTTTGGTCGTTCTGCTCCTCTGTAGCACCGCGACGGAATGAGTTGGTGATAGCACATCTGTGGCTCATTTCGTCGCATCGCGCGTGCTTCAACACAAAGCAAAGGCGGTCAATATTCACAAACCGTCTTTTGTCATGTTGGTCTCCAAAGATCTTCACAGACATGCACAGTAGAAACCCTGGCGATTCGACGAGACCAGTTCCACTGCGTTCCGCTGCGAGTATTGCTGTGCCTGGTACACACAATTTGAGCGTGTACTGTACTACTATCGAGGATCGTTTCAGTCCACTCTTGCAATGTGTCATCAGATATGTTTTTTCTTGGTGCCGTTTTCCATACTCGCACACGACGGTCATATCTCTTATCTTGGCCACGCCACGGTCTCAGGACGCTCACCCTTTTCAATAACCATCTCTTGGTACCAGCGGACGATGTTCGACTTTGAGCTTCGCCTCCTCGCGGGCTGCGACTTGCTGCAGTGCTCCTACGCGGACGGGCAGTACAGCCATGCCGTTCTAGGGATGTATTGATACTACGTAGTATACCATAGCAGCGACTCACGGCACAGGGGTCCTGTCGGATGTGCTTAAAGCCACTGAGTCCACTTCCTCCAGAAATGCACCGACAATAGCGACTGCGCCTACGCAGCGCACCACGACGCTTTCTCGCTGTTCGGGTCCCTGCATGCAGTCCCGCAGCTGCAACAAGTCGTCTACTAACCGTTAGAGTTTGATACACTACATCACACAAGTTCGCCGCGCCTTACGAACTTGGCCTTACTAGAACCTGACGGAGATTCTCGGCTGATCCCGGATAGCATCGGGGCAAGATGATCTTGTTGTCGTTGATGTATTGATAGCGAATGATCTTGACGTGGTCGTCGGAGCTCGACTGGTACAGTAACGTCACTTGTCTTGTCAGATACGCGGCGTGCAGGACACGCGTAGGGTGCACGACGGTGCCTGCAAGGCTCTCATGCTTTGTGTGGTTCAACATGAATGACTGGTGTCACACCGGGACTTGGGGGACTGACAAATTCCAATGCAGGTGCGTGCCCAACGATCTCTCAGCGTACTGATAAATCGCCAACGAAATGGAATTGTGGCTGCTCATGTTTCCACCTATTACAATACAGCGCCATTGAAGTTGCGAAACGTGATCGATCGACGCTATCTAGTCCATCGCGTCCAACTCGTCCATGCCGTTCTGGTCGATAAACTTCTGCACACGCGACGGATGGAACTTGATGCGCGGTTCTTCCTCTAGAAACTGGTCGACGGCGAACCGCATACTGCACCAGTCGGGCAAACGCAGCACGCCATCGGGCGTCGTGTAAAACTCAAAGAGATCGCCAAACCTGACTTTGGCGTGCTTGTACTCGATCGGAATGCCCTCGTTCGCCCAGAGGCACCCGACGTGGCCAATCGTCTTGTCGTAGAGGTGGCGCACGACGGCGACGTGGCCGTCTTGCGGTGCATCGTTGGTCGGATTGAATCGAACCAACAACTCGTACCCCTGCGGGCTCTGTTTGTTGGGAAGCGTCGCGTGCAATCGCACGTGCAGCGAGATCAAATTGTCGACCAGGCTCGGTCGCCCCCTGCCGCCGATCAGCGAGAACCACTTGGAGAAATTCTCAACGCGCGTGATGGAGACGATGGACGATGGCGTTGGCGGTGGCGCGCTCATTGGATTCGAGCTTGCGTGGCTTCGTGTCTAATGGGAAAATGGACGGGAGAAGCCACCGAGATTATTTCGACCGGATCTGGGTTCTCACCGTGCGCGCACGTCCACATGCGTCCCACGACGTGGCGAGTTGATGCGCCAAGCCGCTGCGGCGCACGATGGCTCGTTGCCGAGAAATCGACATGCGACTTCGCGCTCATGGCGTCGCCGCATGGATCGGTCATTTCCGTTGGAGACCTGACTCGAAAGGGTCTCCTTCAAAAAGCGCTTTTTGGTTCCACCAAAAGCGCATTTCTGAGGATCTGGGTTTTCCCCTTTGGGGACTTGTGTTCTCTCATTTTGGGTGGGGGGTGGTGTAACGGGGTACGTAGGTTACACAGTAGGTTATGCATATTTGGTGTAGGGTATATAACTAGTGTGGTCCACTTAGGGTACATGAGATACCCTAAGTCATGACTCATTACTATTAGGTTTAGGAGGCGTTATCCCGGGGTATTGATTATCCGGGG
>JAADVC010000877.1:0-14561 GCA_023334575.1 Pythium volutum | reverse complement strand
CCGTGTTATATTACGCCGCACTTTATGCATATTCTGCGTAAATTACTGAATATTCCCGGATTTTGTACCAAAATAGGCCAAATCTCGATGTTTTCTGTGATAAATGGTAAATTACCGGTTGACTCGATCAAAACGAGGGTCTTTTATTGTAATAGAAGACCTTCCTTTATTTGGTAGAACCCGTTACGTGGCGGTTGAACGTGGAAGTGCCCCATCCCACGATTTTACCAAAACGGAAAAGTGCGTGGTGGGCAAAAAAATCAGGTGAGTGGTCCACACCACGTCGAATCCGAACATTTTTTTCGATTATGTGGTGCTTCTGAAAGCCTCTAATCTTTTCCCATTCCCACGATCAAATATCAGCAGGTTTTCATCAATTCATAGAGGTTCACGGGAGTGGGAAAAGAATCAATTCCTCAAAGGAGACGACTGGAAGTGATTTCCACTCTTTTCCTGTCCGACAATTTACCCTAACCCCTCAAAAACCTTTTGTTTTTTATCGCCGGAGTGGGAATGCGAAAGGAATCTGTTCCAGCCACCTTTAGCCAGTCGGTGGATACGAGAGTACATCTAGGATCACCAAACCACCATCTACCTCTGGCTTGGACCACCGACGAGTCATACTGTTTTGATTCAGCTCCTCCGTGGCGTCACCACATCACCAACCCCAAAATTCGGGAGGCCCGGTGTGAGAAGTGCGGCACTTCATCCCCATTTCTCCGGACTAACCGTCCTCACCCCCGAAAGAAGCCATCTTCCGGAATTCCAACGACTCCCTCCGCGTCGCGTCAATCTCTCACGGCCACAAGGTTAGACCGACGCGGTTAGACCACCTGCATTGGATCTGCTCGCCCGTTCAATCTCACCAGCAGATCTCTGGCGTTGCGCGCGTCACATATTTTACGGTCAAAACACACCAGCGCCATGCACAACCCGGGGCCGTCGACCGAGTCACTCTCGCGGCTCTCGCACGCATCAGCGACGCACCGCGAGAGCATGGCGACTTCCGCTATGCCCGTGCAATTCGCTGGCGGACTGGGCATCCGCAACGGCCACTTTGTCGACGCCCACGGGCGCGTGCAGCTGCTGCGTGGCGTCAACCTCGGCGGCGCGTCCAAGCTTCCGGCGGGCTACGCGCACGTGGACCCGCTCGCGCGCGGCGCGTTTTACGACGGCGCTGCCGGTGTCTCCTTTGTGAACCGCCCGTTCCCGCTCGACCAGGCCGACGTCCACTTTGCGCGGCTCAAGCGGTGGGGGCTCACGTTTCTTCGCGTTATTGTGACCTGGGAAGCCATCGAGCACGCCGGCCCAGGACAGTACGACCACGCGTACTTGGCGTACTTGCGTGCCTTGCTCGAAAAGGCGGCGACGTATGGCCTGCAGATTTATATCGATCCGCACCAGGACGTGTGGTCACGGTGGACGGGCGGCGACGGCGCGCCGCTCTGGACCCTTGAGGCCGTCGGTCTCGAGCCGCGCCATTTCCAAGCGACCAACGCTGCAATCTGCGTCGAGACGTTTGACGGCGACGTGGCCGACTACCCCAAGATGATTTGGCCGACCAACTATTTCAAGTTTGCGTGCGCGACCATGTTTACACTCTTTTGGGCCGGCGAAAAAATGGCGCCAAAGTGCCACGTGAACGGCGTGCAGGTCCAGGAATTTCTCCAGTCGCACTATCTCAACGCACTCGGCGAGCTCGCCAAGGCGCTTGTCGGGCTCAAGAACATTGTGGGCTTTGGCTCGATGAACGAGCCGTCCGCGGGCTTCATTGGCGTCGACGATCTGGCCACGCGCTTCCACAAGAGCGAACTCAAGTACCAGCTCGCGCCGACGCCGTTCCAGGGCATGTGTCTCGCCGACGGTATCCCGCAGACGGTCGGGAGCTGGTCGAATGGGATCATGCAGCACGTCTTTGGGCGCCCCGACAAGAAAGTCCACATTGATCCAAAGGGCCGACGCGCGTGGAAGCAGGGCCACCGCTGTGTGTGGATGGACGAGGGTGTGTGGCAACTCGATCCGGCCACGGGCACGCCCCAGCTGCTCCAGCCCAACTACTTTGCCAGTGTGGATTTCGGTAGGGACTGTTATCTGCCGTTCGCGCAGCGGTACGCCGCGACGATCCGTGCGGCGCTGCCCACGGCCATGCTCTTTGTCGAGCTGCCGCCGCTCGAGTTTAGCGCCAGTGAATTCCCCGAGATCACGCCGACCATGCTGCCGCAGGCCGTGAACGCGACCCACTGGTACGACGGACCGACGCTGTTTCTCCAGCAGTGGATCCCGTGGTTTAGCGTCGACCCGCAGACCAAGGCACCTGCCTTTGGCCGTGGCGCCGTTACGCGCATGCACGAAAAGCAGCTTCGCCACATCAAAGATTTCGGGCGTGAGCAAATGCACAATGTGCCGACGCTGATTGGCGAGACGGGCATTCCCTTCAATTTGAACAGCGCCAAGGCCTACCGCACGGGCAATTACAATGCCCAGACCGATGCGTTGGACCACACAATCTCGTGTCTCGAAGCCAACTTGCTCTCGTACACGCTGTGGTGCTACACGTCCGACAATACCCACCAGTACGGCGACCTGTGGAACTTGGAGGATCTCAGTATCGTCAGCGAGGCCCACACTCAGGGCATTGTCCCCACCGAAGACGATGCTGCTGCGCGTGCGCTGCTGGCGTTTGCGAGGCCGCATCCGACCAAGATCTCTGGTATTCCGAGCCAGAGCTTTTATAAACTGACGCAGCGTCGGTACGAGCTCGAGTTTGCAAGCGGGGGCAAGTCCAGTGACCCGATTCTCGAACCGACCGAGGTGTACGTGCCGCACTGCCAGTACCCCAAGGGGTACACGGTCGCTGTCTCGGACGGCACGTACGTCGTCGAGACCCACGACGCGTGGGATCTGGTCGTGTACCGTCACGACGAAAAGACCAGGAGCCACCGGCTCGTGATCACCACCAAGGACGCAGCAATCGAGAAGCAGCGGAAATTCCACCAGTGGAGCCAGAACTTTCTGCTGGGCGGTGCACTCGCCATGCTGGTCGTCATCATTATTGTGGTTGCCTCCCACTGAGGTGTTTCTGCTCTTCTTTTTCTCTCTTTCTTTAGTTAGAACTTACGAATCGCAACTATGAAATTTCACGTTAGGGTCGGTCTCGTGCCCTGATCGATGGCTTTCACAGCGAATTGTACACGTCTTCGTCGTCGTTGTCGTCTTCTTCTTCTTCTTCCTCTTCCGAGACAAACCACTCGCCGTGGGAAAGTGCACCGGCAAGCTGAGGCGTCTTGTTCTGGTCGCCGTCGGCCGACATGTCCATGTCGCTGTCGTCGGCCGAGCTGCTCACGTCGGCCTCGTCGCTGCTGTCCAATTCCTGGAAGCGCCAGCTCTGGTCGCTTCCGAAAAAGCCGCCACTGCTGCTGCTGCTGCTCGGTGGTGAGCCCAATGGCGGCCGCGCAAACGCCACAGTGCGTTTCTTCTTCTTGCTGTTGTGGCGCGCGCGTAAATCTTCGACTTGTTCCGGTGTAAACAGCGAGTACGGAAACTCGAGACTCGTGGGGCCCTGCTGGAAGAGCACGAGCTCATCGCCGCGTGGCGTGCCGCTGTCTGGGCGGGTCCTATAGTATCACAATGAATACGTATTAGAAAGATCCCCTCCCCCCTCTCGCCTCCATAGAACAGTATCCGTACGATCGCTCGGCGGCCATGGTCACGTAATGGCGAAACATTCGCTCCATGGGACGCTGACGGCTGTTTGTAGTCTGGCTTGGGAAAAAGAGCCCTTTGACATCGGGCACGACGCCAAACACTTTAAACGACGAGCCCGAGTCGCGGCCGCTTTCGGCTTCGTCGTCAGCGCCTTCAAAATCGCCCGTATCGTCTACAGCATTGGACGCTGCGTCCATATCCATATCAATGTCCACGTCCATAGAAGGCGGCGACACTGCTGACGATGCCGCCGTCGTCGTCTTCGCGACAGGCGGCGGTTGTGCAGGCGAGGCAGCGGCGGCGGCGGCCTTGGCGGCCTTTTGGGCAGCGGCGCGTTGCTGGGCCGCCGCCATTTGGCTCGCAAAGACGCGGTTCCACGCCTGACGACACGCCGCCGCGGCCGCGGCACCGCTCATGGCCGACGGCGACCGCTGTGCGTTGCCCAGACATAGATCCTCGAGCTGTTCCGTAAGCGTGCGCTGCCGCTTGCGGCTGCTCGCAGCAGGTGTGCTGCCTCCTCCAGCTCCAACTCCGTCACCTGCTTCCCCTTCATTGGGGTTGGCGCCACTGGCACCACCGCCATGGAGCGGCGACGCCACAGTCGCTTGGCCACCGAGCCGTACGCCGTGGCGTTGAAAGTAGTTGTACGAGTTCTGGCGCATGACGTCGGAATCGAGCTCTTCGATTTCAAGCGTCGACGCATTGTCGTCGCGACGGCGGCGCACACCGCGCGGACGCCGCGCCGAGTGGACCTGTGCGGCCACGGGCGGACTGCCGACGCTTTGGTCTTTATCTTTCACGCGGCGCGGCGCCGCGGCAGCAGCGCGCGGCAACGAAGCGTCCATCGAAGTCCTTTCTTGTCTCGTCTTTCTTTTTGGGAGCGTTTCTCCAATAGATTCCATCGTCGTGGAAATTCCCATGAGCCCAAAACACACACAAGCGAACTAGAGTGATGGTCTTCTTTATCTCACTTTAGTGACCTAGCAACCTCAATTGATGTGGACCACACTGTCTGATTCGGTTCGTGCTGTTGTTGCATTTTCACGGACCCAAAGAACGGAAATCTCGTGCAAGGATCTCGATGGAGACACCGCCATATTCGCGGTCCTCTGGCCATGTATGTGCATGTCTCTCTCTATATCCATTCGGATAGTTAGATCCCTAAATGGTTCCCTAATACTTCTTGACTTGTCTCAGCTGCGCGTGCGCTACGTCGCGCTGCTCCAAGGCGAGCCGGTCCTCGGTGCGTTCAACGTGCAGTGCCGCTATCTCTCCCAACGCTCTCTCTCTCTTCCTAATACGAAGGCCCTAATGCTCTTGTGTGTAGATGACCAACACCACAAACTCGAGACGTATTTTGACCGGTGGCGCGAGATCACGCGCATGACGATCGTCTATGGATTGCCGCGCGATGAAAGCGTCGCCTCGGCGATGAAGCCAATCGAGACGGGTCATAACCAGGCAAACGATCCGCTCGCGCTCGAGAACGAGGCCTGCTCGCTGCGTGGGCGCATTTGGAAGTCGCTCTTGGGCGTTGAGGACCAAGATATTGACCGGCAAAAGTACCGCCAACTGATTGCGCGTGGCGCGTCCTATTACGACGCCGACATCCGCAACGACACGTTTCGGTATGGATACCAGACTGCGTGTATTGGACTGGCGTGTATGTCATACTCATGAGGGATACTGGATGGATAGGACGTTTCGAGGAGACGCGAATTTCGCGCACCGTGTGCCCGAACACAAACTCGTGCGGCTGCTCAATGCGTTCTTTAATGAACTGGTTGGGTCTCTCTCTTTCTATCGGTCACCAAAAACCACACTGCTCATCGTTTCTGTTCTATTGTTTTTTTAGGGAGCGAGTTCGTCCGAGGCCGGCCAGTGCAGCGAATTCCCCAATTACTTTCGGTATGCTTCATTCAAGTGACCCTCGACTGGGGGTGCTTTGGTATTGACTTTGGACACAGTTATGTGCAGGGCATGAATGTGATTTGCGCGCCGCTACTCTATGTCATGCCCGAGGAAGACGCGTACCACACGTTTTGCCAGCTTTTGCTCAAGCACTGTCCCAAGTACATGGCACCACAATTGCGCGGCGTCGAGCACGGTTGTATTCTCGTCGACCAGTGCCTCGAGATTGTACGTGCTGCAAGAGCTACCTTGATGGCGTTGCACTGGATCTGATTTGCTGACTTTTGGTATCCTCTCTAGATTGACCCAGAGCTTTACCGCCACTTAAGCTCGCGGGGCATCACGGCACGCATCTATGCACTGCCCCTCATTCTTAGCCTCTTTGCCTGCGTTCCGCCATTGCAAGAACTGCTCCGTGTGTGGGATGTGGTACGTCGCAATCTTTTTCTTTTGTATGCTTTGCTACTGATCTGATACCTCTTTCCGTAGCTATTCGCAGTGGGTGTCCACTTTGTCGTGCTGCTTGCCGTTGCCCACACGGTGCTTTTACGGGAGCAGTTGTTGTCCAAGTAAGAGATCCGCTGCCCAAGGCTGAGTTGCATACCGTCACTAACGGGAGGTATAATATTGTGTAGGGACATGGATCTCATGAAGATTCTGAGTTCTCGCTTTGCGCCACCACTCCAGTCCGACCAGCTCATTTCGGTCGCTTTGCAGGTGCTCTCCGATACTGCTCTCGTTTCAACCTTCTAGAGGATGGTACTCACACGCTGTTTGTTGAAACAGCTCTTGCATCGTCTTCCCGATGATCTTTTGTATGAGATCGCACGGCATCCGCTGGAAGACCCGGATTTGCCCACGAGCTTACCGTTCAGTCCACAAACGGTCGAGAGCATCACGCATCGCATGACCAATCCACTGTCGCCAAAGAAGAAGACAGTGTCGTCCACCACACAACGGTCACTACCCAATCCACCTCCAGTGACTCGCAACACCTCTGCCGAGACGACCAAAGAAAAAAAGCCAACGGTCCCAGAACCTGCTCCGGCTCGGTTTCTGCAGCGCGTGTTTTCGGGCAAGCCACCATGGAAGTTTTGACAACGAAAATCCAAAAAAGCTGCGTGAGCAAAAACTAAAAGGCAAAAATTCTATTTAACTCGCCCACGAAAGTACACTTGCTCCATCCTGCTCTCCAACGAAATGCAGTGGAACACTTTCTAAAGCGGTGGGAATGGCGTGGGTGTTTACCGTCCAGCCTTGAACTTGGGGCGTGACGCGCGGCGCTCGGCCTTTTCCTTTTTCTTCTGGGCCGCCGGGTCGTCCACTTCCTGCTCGGCCGCGGTCGGCGTGAAAATGTAGTTTTTCAACACGCCGCTGCCAAGGTACAGCAAGTAGGCAGGGATCTAAGGGATCAAATGCGAGTATGAGTATTCCTCCGGCCTTCTTGTGGGCAAACCATAAGAAAAACCGTACGGCGAGGAACGCAAACCAAAAGTAGTCCGAGATGAGCAGACCGGTCTGCGTAAAGAGCGTGATGATCAACACGTCCATGGCGTATCTACATTTAGAGCGTCAGCACCAGAGACATTCCATATTGAGCGAATGCGAAGACAAGACGTACTCGCTCGAGCCGCCTTCCTCGGCGGCGCCGACGACCCACGAGAACGAGAGGTACGTGACGCCCACGAGGAACGCGTGGCCCGCGATGGTCCAGCCCGTCACGGATGCATGGAGCCACAGCAAGCGGTAGACAATATACAGCACCTAAATACCAGCATACCCGCAAAAACGCAACTCGTCAGAGAAGGGAGAACGCAGCGGCAACGCACACCGCATAGGTCGACACCGTACATTGATGGGCACGATCCAGTACTGCAGCTTGGTTTTGAGCTCCACGGACGCGCGCTGCGCCTTCTTCGCAGCCTGATTCGCCTATTAAACCGCACATAACAGAACCAGCAGCCGTCAGCCGTTGGAACGCGCGGGGCAGCGCAAGCGAGAGAGCAGTATCTATCTCACCATGGTGGTCAGATCCCAATGCAACTAACGAGCAGCTCCACTGTCCCTCTTGACCAAAAGACCTGTATTACCAAATATCCATTGTTAAGGGATATGCGTGATAGAATGTGTATTCCATATCAAAGGTATGGAGATCTTCAAAAGTCACGACAGCGCCAACTTTCCGTAATGACGGCGACAACCCGTACGACGACCGCAGCGAGTAGCGATGGCCACGGCGGCAAGAGCGGCGCTGTAGTGGACCACGGTTTGGACGGCGTGGATCCAGCGGACGATCTGGACGAGAGCGACGCCGACGTCGTGATCCCGTTGCGGGTCGCGCCGCTGCCGCAGCAGAGCGCGTCGCCCGTGGACGTGGAAAAGGGATTGCGGCTCCTCCAGAGCTGCCGCGACGGCGACCTTGCGGCGGTGCAACGGCAGGTCAGTGACGGATCGCCTGCGGGCTTTGTGACCAAGTTGGGGTGGACGCCGATCGCAGCGGCCGCGTACGGCGGCAATAGCGAGGTACCGAGAGGACAGCGGGGAGATCGGCAAAAGAGATACTGACGAACGCGCTCTGCTGTAGATTGTGCGCTACTTGCTGGAGCTCGGCGCCGATGGCATGTACACCAAGTCGCCCAAGCGGTTCACGCAACAACAGCAGCAACCACGTCACCCGTTATCGGCGAACGCCGGTGGTGGCGACAGCACGGCGAATCTCGCGTCAGCCGACAAGCATCAGCAGCTCAATGCGAACGACAGCAACAGCAGCATTACGAGTAACACTAAACCCAGCGGCACTGCTGTATCCACTGCATCCGCCAAAAAGCTGCTGGCCAATGGCGCCAACACGCCGCTCCACTGGGCGTGCTACAAGGGCCACGCCGAGATTGTGACGTTGTTGCTCCACGCTGGGTACGCCATCGAAGACGTCGATCCGATCGGCAACCGCGCGCTCCACCTCGCGTGCTCGGGCGGCTTCCGCGACGTGGTCGAGATCTTGCTGGCCCACTCGGCGGTCGTGGACCAGCGCAACCGCTACGGGAACCGGCCGCTTGATCTCACGACCGACGTGGCGTGCCGCAAATTGCTCGAGAAATTCACGCGCACGACCCACTGCGAGTGGTGCAAAGAGATGTTTAGTCGACTACGACGCGCGAGCCTGTGTCAGCACTGCCACAGCGTCTACTGTGACGTCAAGCCCTGCTCGTCCGTCACCGAGATGGTTCTGGTCGACACTACTTCTAGTACGCTTAACCGCCCCAGCACAATGTCGGGTTCGGCCACGGGCGTGGGCAGATCGATGCGGTACTGCCAAGACTGTGCCACGGAAATGGGCACGACCGAGCAGGAGCTGCGCAGCATCCTCGACGCCAAGCTCGAGTTGATTCGAGCGACCGTCGAGATGATTACGCGTGCTAGCACGCCACTAGTGGATACGGTACCATCTATGACCGCCTTATCATCGTCCAGCCGACCAGCCACGCAGGCCAGCGGCAGTATCAGCGGTAGTAGCAGTGGCCGTCCCGTGACGGCAGTCAGTGCCTCGGGACCACCTTCCACAGAGAGCAGCGGGGCGAATGGCTCGTCGTCTGTCGACACACTGAGTGGAGACCCCGTGGGCTTTGGTGCCGATAGCGGCGACCAGGTGGACGGCGCCGAGCCGTCGCTTACCTCGCCAGCCGATCTAGACCCACCAAAACCTATGCGACGTCTGCTCACAAACGACGAGATCATGCGATCGCTCACGCTGAGCCAGAGCGACGCCGAGGCACTTTATACGGCGCTCGAGGCCGCGCAGCGCAAGGCCGTGGACCGCGACTTGGTCGCATGCGCCAAGCAAACGTACCGCCAGCTCGTGGCCCACGTCGCGCTCCAGGAAGAGATCCAGTCGCTCATGGTCGTGCGGCCCATTGGCGTGCGCTCGCTCATTGCACCACTCAAGACGGCGTTGGTCCACGCGCAGCGCGAGCGCGTGAGCCGCGACATGCTGCTGCTGGGCGTGCAGGTCGTGCGCAGCGCCGAGGCCGAGTGTACGCTGTTTGGGTGCGAAGCACTCTGTGCCAAGATTGCACTGGCCACGCAAAAGCACTGTCGCGACATTGCCCGGCTCGAGGCGAGCGTGCACGAGTCGGAAGCCGTTGGTGTCCACGACAAACTCCTGGCGGCAGCCGTGGCGTTACGGGACCGCTTGAATGCCGAAGTGCAATTGCAGGCGTGTCTCCAGCCCTTCACGCCGCTTGTGGTGACGACGACGACGACGACGAGTGAGACGGGAGGCGAGACCGTCCACGCGTACCGCTTTGAAGATGGTAGTGAAGTCGCGACGCTGCTCCAGGCCCTCGAGCTGCGTAACCAAAAGATCCAATCGGCCGTGGTGCGTACTGGACAGAGAGAGAAGACGTGGTGGGTTGGTTTTCATGTGACGTGTGTGATGATGATCATGATCATGATCCTGTAGGACGTTGGTGGGACGGTCGAGGGCGTGTCGACGGCGCTGCTGGATGAAGGCATGGCCGTCTTGAAGCAGCTCAAGAAAGACATCAAGGGCGAGACCAAGAACGAAGACGAGCGGCGCCGGCTGGAAGAAGAGGCCGCGCTCAAGGCCGCGAAAAAGGGCAAAAAGAAAAAGGCGTAAAAGCTAGAGTAAAAGGACCGTGACGTCTTTTCAAATCCGTGAAAGAGAGCGTGGTGTGGGTTCTTTTAATTTTTTTACACAATGGAACCGGCGTTCGAGGCGATACGCGGCCAGAGGTCGGCGCACTCTTTGCCCACGGGGCCCGTAATGGCGGAACCCTTCATTTCGCCCTTGGGGTTAACAATGACGCCGGCGTTGTCCTCAAAGTAGAGGTATACGCCATCCTTGCGGCGCCACGTCTTGCGCTGACGAATCACCACGGCAGGCATGACTGTATAGAGGTACATCAAGTCAGCCTTCCGAATCGCCAGAGGAAGATACAATCAGAATGCGCATGTGTGTGTACGTACCCTTCTTACGGAGATCCGGCTTACCCTTCTTGACCGTCGCGAGCACCATGTCGCCGACACCAGCGGCCGGGAGACGGTTCAAGCGACCCTTGATACCGCACACGGCAATGATGTAGAGGTTCTTGGCCCCCGAGTTGTCGGCGCAGTTCATGACCGCACCCACTGGGAGACCCAGCGAGATGCGGTACTTTGCGCCCGAAAGACCACCACGTCCTGTTCAATGAGACAAGATTATTGTGAGCTGTCTGTCGGTTGGCGAGGAGCTCCATTCTCCGCCGTCCTCTGTCGCTCTCGCTGTTGGGCAGGCGCTATGCTGTTGCGGGCTCCAATGCAGCGGAGAGGAGAGGAGGGGAGCAGAGCGGAGGAGGAGGAGGAGGAGGAGGAGGAAGGGGGTTACATACCAGCACGGTTAGCCATTGTTACGTCTTGAAAAGAATCACGACTGAATCCCCATCAAAAGCGCCGCCACCATGACCATGATAAAGCACGCCGACCAACCAACCAGCAAAGTAGCAACAGACTTGTAATACGGCTGTACACGGTACTATGGACGCAACAATTCAAAAATGAATTGAAAACTATGCCCATCCAGAAGGTATATATATCGTTATATAGAGGTACAACGGTACGGTGCGCCGCAAGATGAAAATTGCCGCACGAAAAGCAATTGGAATATTGGGCCAAGGAGCTGACGCCATGGCAGACAAGTGGAAGTCAACCGAGCGCCATTACTGCAAGCACTGCAATGTGTGGATGCAGGGAGACAAGAATGTGCGTTGGTTTTTGAATTTGTTGGAAATATACCAATGTTGGGAGGACTTATCGACTGGCTGAGATGGCGACAGAGCATTCGCCACCATGAGCAGGGCGGCAAGCACAAGGGCATAGTCGAGACGGCGCTCAAGCAAAAGCGCAAAGAGAAATCCAACGCATTCCACGCCGATCGCGACCTACAAGACCAGCTGCGCGAGATTGAAAAGGTGCGTCTGTATATCAATGGCCCTGCTCATTCCTGTGTCTCATCAAATTTTTTGGGGAGTAGGCTGCCCATGAGCGGTACGCGCAAGACCTCGCCGCGTCGGGGCTTCCGCCACCACCGCCGCCGCCTCGTGGTAGTCACCAGCGGCCGCATCATGGGCGCTCCAACCACAGCGACAGTGGAGGCGGAGGAGGAGGGAGACGCCACGCGCACGAGCTGGTAGAGGAAGAAGAAGAAGAAGACGAAGACGCGGCGCCCCCAAAGGAAGACGACAAGGGCATTTACGCTGTGCGTGGCGTTGTGTACCTCGAAGGAAAGCGCCACGAAGAGCAGCTGCTGGTCGGCAGCGCGTGCCAGATCTGGGTCGACGAATTGGAAGAATGGCTCGACGCGCTCGTGGAAAAGGCCGTGCACACGCAAGTGCCCAATACGGACCTGAGCTTTCGGCGGTTCTCGATCACGTACATGCCCACAGACGCCGCCGCGCCCGTGACGAAACACGAACTCTCAGCGGACCGACTTCGTATCAAGCTGCCCGCGGGCATGTCGATCGAGGACGCGCATCGCATGGTCGAAAGGCTAGCGAACGGCGAGGCGCTCACGATCGAAGAGGCCCATGTGCCCGTAGACGAGACGACCGGTATGGGCGAGTGGAGCACAGTGGTCGTGAATGTGATTGACGAGAGCGAAGAGGCCGTCGCGCACCGCGAGGCCGAGGCCGAGACCGCCGAGGCCACGCGCATGCAAGACGAGAAGCGAGGAAACATGCTCGACGACTTTTCATCCCAAGGCGACAATGCACTGGGCGCGTTCAATCCATGGGGTGGTAATTACAAGGGCATTGACTTGGAGAATGAGACGGCGAGCGCCAAGAAAGCGCGTGCCGACGAGATCATGATTGAAGCCGACGGCGATGTGGGCTTTAAGAAGCGTGTTAAGAAAGGCGCCAGTGGCGAGACCCAAAAGAAGAAGAAGCAGCGCCGGATACGCAGCGAAGACGACGACTAGCAAATGAGACCAACAAGAAGATATTACCAGAGTCTCTGAGACCGTGATGGCTGTTTGAGCGTTTTTGTTCACGATTTTTTTGTTTTGTTTATTAGCGACACCATCTCACCCCGCCCGTTCCGAGCACTCTCTCCTATATTCTCTGGCAGCGTTTGATCTAAGGACTCATTACTGAAAAAGTGACCTGTCCTCCCATGCGTCACGCACTTTCCCCCTATCGCAAGAGGGCGCGACGCGAGGGTGATGGTAGAGGGATCGTCTCTTGCTTCCGGTTTTCCAGCCAGTTACAAGCCGCCGCCCTGGGCCTTGACGCGCTCAGCGTCCAGGTAGGCCGTGCCAAACGGCAAGAACTCGTCACTGTGGGTACGCGCAATGGCCGTGTAGTCGGCGGCCTGCTTGGTCACGTCCTTGATCTCGTCCTCGGAAATGTCGCGAATGTACTTGGCCGGGTTCCCGGCCCAGAGCTGGCCCGACGGAATGCGGCGTCCCGGGGGCACAACGCTGCCAGCGGCAATGATCGAGTTCGACTCAATGAGCGCGCCATCGAGAATGATCGAGCCCATGCCAATGAGCACATTGTTTTCGACCGTGCACGAGTAGAGCGTGCAGCCGTGGCCAATCGTCACGTCATTGCCGATCGACGCGCCCGGCGCGAGACCAGGGTTCGAGGAGCTGGCCGTGTGGATGATCGAGCGGTCCTGCACGTTCGTGCGGTTGCCAATGCGGACCTGGTTCAGGTCACCTATCAGAAGGATGGAAACCCGTCAGCACTTGGTTGTGGGGGCCCTCCCCCAATCGAATTCCCCAGAACGTACCGCGAATGACCACGTTGTACCAGACCGACGCGTCGTTGCAGATCTCAACGTCGCCAATGACCGTGGCGTTGGGCGCGACCCAGACGTCGTGCGCGATCGACGGCTGCTTGTCGTACAAGTTCATGACCTGGCGGTGACGCGAGACTGGGCAAAGGGAAGCAGTACAATGAGTGACGACATTGCTGACCATCGTATACATAATAATAATAACGTACATCGCTCCGGGGTCTGACCCAGCACACGCAGACCGAGGCGGTCCAGCGCCTGGCCAGTCTCCCGCACGGCGCGGCCCAACTCGAAGGTCACCTTGCGGATCATTTCGTTCTCTCGTGGTGATAAAAAGACTGCACCATGCATTCCCAACAAAACGTCAGCATTTTCTCCCCTACGATAAGGCATCCATCCACCTGGCACACTGCGAACGTCCATGCGACATGTCCACTCGCACGAGCGGAAGCAGTTTCATGGAGAATGTTCGCAGCGGCGCAGGCGGCGACGCGAGCGGAGACGAACCTGGTCGCGATCGAATTGATTCCGAGGAGCTCAAGAAGGGAGCCGGCTGCCCCAACACCACTGCCACAAAGCGTCTTTGTATCCGGATGCTGAGCCAAGCGCTATTCAATTTTATCCGGATGCGGATCTGCCACCTCCGCACATTACGGTGGTCCAGTTAGAAACCTGTATTGTGGATTCTACCCAAAATTGCCAGACTTGCACGATTCGCTGACTCAGCGATGAATCGTTCAGGCGTCAACGATTGGCTAAAATATCTAAACATATGGTCAGATTGTGCCGTTGGTTTTAGATTTGCATCCAGAAACCCCCATTATAGGATACGAGAAACTTATTATCACAGGTTCTGCTCTTGAAATCTCTGGATATCATCCAGAAACCTGTACTATAACATACATTTGACTCATTATTAGAGGTGGGCGATTTGCTTGTTGATTGGTCTTGAACGATTGTTTCATCCCTGGACGGAAATTTTGAACGAAACGCACAATATGTGTTCGTAGCGGACTTCCACTGTGAGTGCAGCTTTTGTACCACCTGGGTGACTAAAGTGGAGTGATGGTCACAATCTGGGAAAGTGCGCGATTCCAAAAACAAATCCTTTCCAAAGCCGAACACGCAGCATGAGCGACAATAGCGATCAT
>JAADVC010000876.1:0-14575 GCA_023334575.1 Pythium volutum | reverse complement strand
TGTGGACCAGTCGTGTCAGGAAAAGATTTTGCGGATCGTGCGCGAGCGCATGGCGACGTCGACTGTGATTCTGATCACGCATCGTCTGGACCAGATCTTAGCGTTTGACCGCATTCTGGTCATGTCGCGAGGTCGAGTGGTCGAGAGCGGGAGTGCGTCCGAGCTGGCGAGCAATCCAGCGAGCATGTTTTACGAATTTTTAGAGACGTCGTTGCTGACATTTTGATCGTTCGCTGAGGACTTTGGTTCGTAGTGACCGAATTGTAATTTGTATGTTTTGATAGTCTTTCGAGGTTGGCCATGATGAAATCTCGTCTTTTAAGACGAGATTTCACAGTTCTCCGTGGGTCATAAACTTGTCGACGACACCACAGTCATCAAGTATACCGTAGCTGCCTCGCGCATTGCTAGACGCGTGGTGGAGTGCGCACAGGCACATGCCCGAGTCTTCGTCTTGCGTTGAAAACGCCCAATCAGTTAGTCACTCCATTCGTATCCATATCTGGTAGTCGAGAGGTTTGCACGTACCACATCGTCCGCGGTTGTTGCACACGATATCTTCTTTTGTGCCGACGCGAGTCTTTGCCGCCGTCACGGTGACGGTGCCGCTCGGGAACGTCAGCGCCGTCGTGTCGAACGTGAGCAGCGGGAGATTACCCGTTGGCGAGTAGAACGTGATGACGATGGCTAAGTGCATTTCACGTGAGACTCAATCATATTATCGGGGCGAGAGTCGTACCGTTGCCAGTCGCTGTACAAGCCGAGGTCGTTCCGTCAGAGAAGGCGACGTCCACAGAGGAGATGCTGGTGGCCACCACACGATCGAAGATAGTTCAGTATGCATAAGAGGGCATGTCACAGGAATAAGAAACGAACGCACGTGCGGAGAGACTCGAGTGCAGCCTTCACGACGGCGACCGACGCGCTCGCAGCGATGGCAGCAGTCGTCTCTCCTCGGAACGTGAGCGTGAACGAGCCGCCCGTGGCGACGCACTGTACGCTCTGCATGTCGTCAAACTGTCCTGGCGTCCACGGATCGTCGCCACGCGGACACGGCACTATCCGGAATACCACGCATTAGACTGGAGACAACCTTGTTCCGTCCGACTATGAGTAAGTGCCCCACCTTTGCTGCAGTCGTGACCAGTGTATCGCACCGACTGGCCGCGTTTCCAGTGCACCTTGTCGCAGTAGCAGCCCTGGATCATCGTAGCGTCCCACGTCGCGACAGCATTCGGGTCGAGACCGTACACAAAACCAGCGACTCCGAACGTCGCGGTGGGCGTGAGCGCCGCGAGTTCCTTGGCCGTCTTGCAGTGGCCGCGGCCACTGCAGACGCCGTCGTCGCTGGTCGGACACGCGACTAGTATCACCATAGCACAACGTGTCAGGCTTTGCGATCGACTTTGGTGTAAGCCTCTAGACGTACGGCGATCACACGCAGTGCCGTCAAAGCCTGGGAAGCAGCGGCACATGCCCACTTCGTCACACACGCCCTGGTCCAGCGGTCGCTCTATGAGTGTGAAATCCATAGATACACCTAAGGATGTTTGAGACGTACGGCGTTCGAGCACTCGACCATGGTCATGTGGGCGACGTTGTCGACCAGCGGCTCTTCCCACCACGCGCGACCAAGCGCACAGCGCCGGCGCGAGCAGTCGTGGCCGCCGTACCCGTCGTGGCACGCACACTGATAGAGCGGCGCGTTGGAACAACGCCCGTGGCCGCTGCACTGCGAACCGTAATTAACTGCACGTTTCCAAATCGGTCAGTCATTGATAGGTTCCAGTCAGATGGTAGACCCATGCGTACATGGACAGCTCGTCATCGCCCCGCCGGATCGATAGCCGCAGTCCGCAAAGTCGCCCGAGTTACCGAGTCCTGTGGTGACGACGACAGCGTCAGCCTCTCAACATCCTACTTCGCTCGAGTTCAGTAACTGGACCCACCGTCGCTCGATTCAAAGCCCGTGTCACATCCGCAAATGCTGCTAAAGGAATCGCACCGACCGCGAGACGAGCACGCCTCCCACTTTAGGGGAGAATAAGCACAGCAAGCTTAGCAATATCAGTGCAAGGAACCGTACGCCGTACCGCGTCTCGTTACCTCTTTCGTGCCGACCTGGGTTGCACCACCGCCGTCGGCCTGGACTGTGGTCACGCTTGTGCCGCCCGTGATGCGTGAGGCGTCGACAACCAGTGCCGGCACGTCGCCGTGCTCGAGCGTGAACGTGATGAGCGCCGAGACGCCCGTGGGTGAACACACAGGCGAACCCGCGGCACCGCTGCTCAGAGTCACGGCGACCGCGCGGATCGTGCGCAGCTGCGCGAGCGCCTGCTGGAGCGTGACGTCAGTCTCGGTCGCCGGGTCCAGCGCACGCGTCGTCTCGCCGCGAAAGCTCAGCGTGAACGTGCCCGAGCAGCCAGCACACTGACAACTCAGCGCCTGGATCTCGTCGACTTGGCTTGTTGAGACGGGGTCGTCGCCGAGCGGACAGCTACGCCGCGTGCAGCCCGGACCCGCATAGCCAGTGTCACACACGCAGCCAAAAACCCGGTCAGCGTCCCAGGGCGTCGTGTACACTGCCGTCGAGACGAGCGTCGCGTCGTTCTTCATGGGGCCAATCTCGCGCAGGCTCAGACAGCGTCCGTGGCCGTTGCAATTGCCGTTGCACGGCGCGACGAGCTTTTCGCAGGCCTGGCCGGCAAAGCCCACGTCGCAGTCGCAACGTCCACTGTCGCGGCGGCACGTGCCGCGGTGTGCACACTCGCGAAATGTGGACCGCAGGTCGTCATTGGCGGCCGCAACATCGGTCCAGGGCGGCGCCGTCGGACACAAGCGACCAAAGCAGTCAAAGCCCGTGTATCCTTCAAAGCACACACAGCTTGTATGTGTGTGTGGGGGTGTTATATATTGGGATTAGAGTTACAAGGAAGAAGGACGTACGTGTTGGACGCGGTGCAAATGCCGTGGCCGCTGCACGCCGATGGACACATGGCGGTGGTCCATGGGATCAGATACGCCAGCGTAGCGAGCACGCAGAGCAGCGTGCGTCGTAGAATCATAGATCATCAATAGTCAGTAGTCCTGGCAGCGGCTCGTACTGGAAATCGTGTCTCTTCAGTTTCAAGAGAACCGGATCCAGAAATCATTGCGATTTTCGTTTTTTCTATTTTATTTTTTCGAATTTCCACTCTTGGAGTTGAAGTTGGCGTGGCTTCAACTTGCAAAGCTTTGGAAGCCACATATTTATTCCCGTCGGTTAGCTCTAGTGCTTACTGGTATATAGTAATACGAGCAGACCAGTAGACAGGCACCGCTAGCAGGACGGATATATCCGTGAGACTCTGGCTACCATCGATTATTTATGTTGTCTCCACATTGGTCATGGTGGTTCGTTCGATTACGGTCGAGCAGTTCCAGAAACTGTTGACGTCGTCAACTCTCTTCTATCCACTAAGTTCGCGGTTTTAGGAGAAACACCGCGTGGATATGCGTGCCCTACCCCGTCTGCTGTTTACTCCACAGCGAATCTGAAGCACAACTGAACAGAAGCCCAACAAAAGTTCGCAGGCGCACTTAACGAAGACGTTTCAGCCAATCAAATCCCATGTTTAGTGTACATAGCGATCTGTCTCACCTTGTTTTGACACAGATCCGCTCGATGTGCCTCCAACCGAACCGAGGTCGCATTTTGCAACTTGCGGTCACCAGCGCACGCTCCGCCTCCTCTGGTTCCTCCACCAGTCTCCTCTTCCTTTCTCCTCCTCTTCCTCCACCCATGGCGTCCGCTGCCTTTCGTCGTGCCGGTCTCCGGCGCGCTATGCTCGGACTCGGCGCCGGCGCCGCTGGCTTTAGCGGACTCTCGGGCTCGGCGATTCTCAATGCCAAGGAGAAGGAACGCCTCGTCGCTCCAATCCAGTGCGAAGACGGCTCGACCATTGTGCCGTACGAAGTGCCGTCGCGCAATGCCATGCTCGCACGGCTCAAGAAAGAGCAGTTTGACGTGCTCGTGATTGGCGGCGGCGCGACCGGCGCTGGCTGTGCGTTGGACGCTGCGACCCGCGGACTCTCGACGGCGGTCGTGGACGCCAACGACTTTGCCGCCGGTACGTCGGGCCGCTCGACCAAGCTCATCCACGGCGGCATTCGGTACTTGGAGTCGGCGTTCACGCGCGCCGACTATGCCGCATTCAAGCTCGTGCTCGAGGCCCTGGAGGAGCGCAGCTTTTTCCTGAGCTCGGCGCCCTACATGAACCGCCCGTTGCCCATCATGATCCCCATCTACACGTGGTGGGAGATTCCCTACATGTGGGCGGGCGCCAAGGTCTACGATCTCGTCGCGGGCTCAAAGCAGTACGTGCCCAGCAGCCACTACATTAGCGCCGAAGAGGCGTCGTTCCAGTTCCCGATGCTGCGCAAGGATGGGCTCAAGGGCGCCGTGGTCTACTATGACGGCCAGATGAACGACACGCGCATGAACGTGTCGGTCGTGCTCACGGCCACGCAGAACGGTGCCGCGTGCGGCAACTATGTGCGCGTCGAGCACCTGCTCAAGGACGTGGCCGGCAAGGTCGCTGGCGCCCACGTCAAGGACATGCTCACGGGCGAGGAATGGGACATCAAGGCCAAGGCCGTGGTCAATGCGACGGGTCCATTCACGGACGGCATTCGGTTGATGGACGATCCGACCAAGCAAAAGATTTGTGTGCCGGCGGCCGGTGTCCACGTGGTGCTTCCTGACCATTTCAGTCCGTCGCGCATGGGGCTGATCGTGCCCAAGACGACGGATGGCCGCGTGCTGTTTTTCCTGCCGTGGGAAAACGGTACGCTCGCTGGTACGACCGATTCCGAGTCGGACATTACGATGCTGCCGTCGCCGACCAAGGAAGAAGTGAATTTCATTATCGAAGAAGCGAACCGGTACCTCGCCAAGGACGTGACAACCAAGGACGTCAAGTCGGCGTGGTCAGGTATTCGTCCACTGGTCAAGGACCCTCGCCACCAGGACGGCAACACGTCCAAGATCTCGCGCGAACATATCGTCGAAGTCTCGGACTCGAACATGGTCACGATCGCGGGCGGCAAGTGGACAACGTTCCGCCGCATGGCACAAGACGCGATCGACAAGCTGGTCGAGACCGTGCCGGCGCTGCAGGGCAAGGCGACCAAGTGCAAGACGCTCGACATGGGCATGGTCGGCGCTGACCGCATTGGCGAAGTGTGCAACAAGAAATTCGACAAGATTACCGTTACGCTCCGCGAAAACTACAACATGGACAAGGACATTGCCGAGCATCTCATGCGCAACTATGGCACGCGTGCACTCCAAGTCGCCGAGATTGAACAGCACGGCTTTTTGGACCGCAAGGCGAGCGACCACCCGCGGCGTTTGCACCCCAAGTACCCGTACTTGGAGGCCGAGGTCGTATTTGCCGTGCGCCAAGAGTTTGCCGAAAAGGCGACCGATGTGATTGCGCGCCGCATGCGCTTGGCGTTTATCGACAGCGAGGCCGCGGCGCAGCTCGTGCCGCGCGTCGTGCACATGATGGGCGAGCTCCACGGCTGGAGCAAGGCGCGGCGAGCCGAGGAGCAAAAGGAGTGCGACGTGTTCCTCGCGACCATGCACAACCAGTAGGAAGGTGATGGAAGATGGAAGGCTCATTCAAGCAAGAGACGCAAGGGGGAGACACGTGGGATCGCCCCTTACACACAGAAAAAAGCCGTAATAAGCACACACATGTTGTTGCTGAAAAGTAGTACTTTCTTTTCCTCTCCGGTCTCAGTTATTGGAACGCGCGTGGCGTTTGGTCGGCGACGCGTCAAGTGGGGAGCTACTGAGCAGCGTTGGCAAGTGGGAAGAGGAGGACGCGTCGTGCAGAGGCTTCATGGGAACACGGTGCTTCTCGGGGGATGCTGGCTTGACGAGAGGCGGCAGTGCACTGGTGTTGTACGGCGCGAGCAGGAGCAGCAGCTCCTTGGCGAGCGCACGGTTCTCGTGGCTCGGCCGCGGCGTAGTCTCTTTGTGGACTGCAACTCCCTTCTTGGAGGGCGAGCCGGACGCCACCATAGAGGATCCTCCGTGCTCTCGTCGCTCTTCTTCTTCTGCTTCCTCTTGGCCATGGACAGCCACGCCGTCGGCCAGCGTGACCAGCAGATCGACGCCGTGGTGCACAAGCTCTAGACTATTGCGTGCATGGGTCAGGACCAGCGCGACCAGCACGGCCAGCACGGCCTCGACAACGTCGTCTCTATGGCGGTACCGCTCGCCCAATGCCACGAGCCGTGGGATCCCATCCAGCGCACCGACATGGTCCTGGTTGCGTGCATTATCCGAGACCGAATTGCGCAGCGCCCACAAGCACGACAGTAATACACGCTCGTGCTCGCGGCCAGCGGCTACGCTCTGCGGCGCGACACACAGCGCCAGCAGCGTCTCGAGTCCGTGCTCGTTGCGGAGCCGCACTTTGGCGCTGGGCTTTTTCCACACTTCGTCGGCGATCGCGTCGCTCGCCATGGCCAGCAACGCCGGGTTCGCGGTCGCGTCTTGCAGCATGGCCAACAGCTTTTTCAGATCCGTCGCAGCGAGCGAACTCATGGACGACGGCGACAGCACAGCCGCGGGATTTGAACCGACCAGGTCGCGCGTGGATTCCCGCACGTCGGCGAGCAGGTCGAGTGCCTCGATGGCCGGATCACACAACGCACGGTTGGTCGAGCCGCTCAGGTTCACGAGCGTCTCGATCGCGTGCGGCACGGCGAGCAGCGCCGTCTTGTTGGCGTCGTGGAGACACATGTTGATGAGCCCGTAGAGTCCGTGCGTTTGCACGAGCACACTGCCTGCGTGGCCGCAGAGCCGCACAAAGAGTTCAAGTCCGTTTACGGCACGCGTGGGCGTCAAGAGATCACAATTACCCGTGGTGTCGTGGCCGCCCAGTGCGAGCGCGAGTGGATCACTGTACGAGAGCGCACACATGGCACGCGCCGCGTGGTCGAGTGGGGGACCCGACGCCGTGCGGCACGTGTGCGAGAGCAGCGTCATCCATGCCGTCTGTGTGCCAACGAGATGGCGGTTGGCGTCGTTGTAAAAGAGCGCGTTTGCGACGATACACAGTGCGTGCTCGCGGATCTGCGCGGCCAAGACCACGGCGTCGGCGTCTCCCGTCTCGTGTTCCCCACCAGCATTGTTGTTGTCACTGTGAAGTGTTGCGAGTGCGTACAGTGCGTCAAGATACCGCGCGACGCGGTACTGGTTCTCGCGGTTCCAGGTCGCGTTCGCAAGTGCCCACGTGGCCTGTGCGACTAACGGCAGGTCACTATACGTGCCGGCCAGTAGAAACAGAGCGTCGATGCCGCCGCTCGCGCCCATCGCGGCACGCACGTCGTCGTGCTGCGCGAGACTGCCGAGCACGAGCGCGCCGTGGAACGCGACGTCCCGTGTGCACGACGCACACATGAGCACGAAAGTCCCAACGCCCGGTGCGTCTTCCACTTTCCCAGTCGTTAGATTGCTGGCGACGAGAATGGCGTTGGCAATGTTGCGGTCAATAGATGGGGCGTCATTGTGCTGCTGTTGTTGTGGGTCGCATGGATCGACGCTGTCGTCGCCGTCGAGCATTGTAATGATATTCGAGATGGTCTCGGCGGCGCTGGTCTGGATGGTCTCAAAGACCTCTAAGTCAATGGCGTCGTGAATGCGGTACGAATGGCAGAGCCTTGTGAGCACGGCGAGCGCGTCGCCGTCAAAGAGTACTTCACAGCACGCACGGTTCTCAAACGATACGTGCGCGAGTGCCTGCACACTGGCGAGTAAGACGTCGACGTCGTTATGGTGGGACGCCTTCTCGAGGAGGAGCGGAATCGCACCGGCGTGGCAAATTGCGTGCTGGTTGGCGCGGTTCTGGAACGCCAAGTTGGCCAGCGCATGGATCGCGTGGCAGACCACACCAGTACTAGTGGTAGCCGTAATCTCTGGACGCAGCAGCCCGACCAGCAGTGGAATGCAGCCGTCCATGCGGCCGACGATCGCCGTGTTGCGCGTGTTCATGACAATGATTGCGAGCGACCGCAGTGCGTTCTGCTGGATCTTTCCTCCCCATTCTTCTTCATCTTCTGGACCCTGAGAGGAAGACTGACACAGATCCAAGACCGTCTTGAGTACGCTGGGCGCGAGTCCAATGTACGCTTGGTTGGCGCGGTGGACGTCGGGCCGCGTGACGTTGTCGCGTGCGTTCCACTGTTGTAAGAACCGAAGTTTCTTGTGGACAACGTCAGCGTCACTCTCGCCGGAGCCGCCCGGGTCGGCAAGCCAGTTCATGTCGGTGCTGCTCTCGCTCGCGACACTGTCAAACTCGACCTGCTTCTCGTGGAGTTCGTGGAGCACACTCGTCGAGAGCTTGTCGACGTACTGGCTCCAACACGTCTTGGCCTTCCAGCCGAGCGCGCGCGGCGTCGCGTTGGCGTTCCAACTGATCTCGCCCAGTGCTTTGGCCGCAATCACTCGTACGTGGGATTGATGACAGTGCTGTGCGAGCACTGTCAGCACGTCAATGCCGCCATTGCAACGCATGGCGTCGTTGGCACGGGGCGTCGCACCGGCCACGATCTCGAGTCCATGCGCGAAAAACGCAAACAGCGTGTCGACGTCCGTAAGGATTTTCTGCGCTGTGACGCGGTGTCTCCAATTCGCTAGTCGTAGCACACGCTGCTGCTGCGTGTGGTGGTGCACGAGTGTCTCGATCTCGCGCTGCATCGTGACGCGCTCAGCGTGGGCTTCCCGGGCTTGGATCTTGAGTGCCAGATTCCACATTTCAATGCCATTGATCTTGGTGATTTGTGCGCCAATGCGGAACCGCATGTCGTTGGTCTCGGTCGCGCGCCGCTGCTCGAGCGACTGGTACGCGACCAGCAGTGCGGCATTCGCGACGCGCTGTGCGTGGAGCTCGCGTTTGGCGGCCGTGAGCCAGTGCCGCTGCTGTTCATTCACGAGGTCTTGCTCGGTGATGCGCTGCTGCAGTTCACATGTGAGCGTCTCGTGGTCATTCATTAGTCGTGTCCGGTCCTGGTGTGCGCGCGTTCGCTCGGCTGCGCGTGCGTCTTCTTCTTGTTGGAGATGGGCTTTCAATTCCAAGATGATTTGCTCGGTCTCGAGTCGCACGGCGTCGCTGCTGCATTGGTACGCGCGTCGTACTTTCTCAAGCTTGGCCTCGCGTTCGGCGATGTTTTGCTGGAGAAGTTGCTTGACTCTGGTCAGCAGCTTGATCTCTTTGCGCACCGCGAGCAGCTCTATGTCGTGTTGCTGCTGTAGCGTCGCCAGCATGGCGTCCTGACGTGCGCGCTGCATCTGCGTCATCCATTCATCCGACGACGTGTCTTTGACCAATGCCACGGACGCGAGCGCACGCCAACGCGACTCGCGCTCGTAGCAGAGCAAGAGAAACTGACGTGCGGCCTCCATGCGCTGCAGCTTTTCCTGAAACACGGCCGAGGCCTCGTCATACTGCGCGCGCACGTCAGCGTCCGTGGTCTCCGTCTCGGCCTCACGCGCTGACGTAGTTGCGTACAGCGAGTCGAGTGTGTCACACGTCGCACGCAGCTCGTCCAGCAGCGCGCCGTTGAGATCCCACAGCGTCTGCTTCTCGGCAAACAGCAAGGCCTCTTCCTGGAGTTTGACCTGTGCGTACGCACAGAACCGTGTTTCCAACGTCATGAGCAATTGCTTGGCCGCGTATTCCTTGGCGACACGCGCTTGCAACTGCGTGAGCTGCCGCTGCAGTTCTTCTGCGTGTTGCTTGGACGTTTCTATCAGTTCCAACTTTTCAAGCGGGTTGCGTGCCTGGCGGGGCAATCGCTGTGCGTCTTCAAGTCGCAGTGTGACGGCTGCGTACTCGTCTTGGACCTGGAACAGCGATTCTTCGCGCACGGCACGTTCAATGAGGAACCGTGCGCGCTCGACCTGGGAACTGGCCTGGAGACGCCAAAGCGTCTCGTTGATTTGCTTTTCGCGGGCCACGAGCTGCTCGGCAAACTGGAGATCGCTGGCGAAGAGCGCAACATCCACTACAAGGCGACGCTGGAGCGTCTCGAGCGCCTGGAAACGGTCGTACGCGGCCGCGAGGTCTTCGAGCCGCAATACTTCGGCCATTTCCCAGTCGCGCCACGCCTTGTCGAGCTCGACGGCGTCCCGTAGTAGTTTGAGCTCGGCTTCGTCACGCGCTACCACTTCGGGATCGAGTTCCTCTTGCGTGATATAAGTGGGGAGACCTAGTGAAGGCGTCTCTGTATCCTCTCTGTCCTCGTTCTCTTCGTCTCCCTCCTCGTCTCCCTCCTCCTCCTCCTCCTCCGCGTCCGCCGCTTCAGCTTCCTCCTCCTCTGCTTTAGCCTCTGCAGCTCCATCAACCTCCCCCAGCAGTCTCGCCTCTGTTGCGTCCTCCTCTTCGACTCGCTCGGATTTCACAGCCTCCTCTGCGAAAATGAACCGTTCTCTCGCTCTCGCAAGCACCTCCTCCGCTGGCTGCGGCGCCGCCGGCGGCCGTTGCGCTTCTTCCAAGACTGCAATTTGCTGCGGAAGTGCCTCCAACTCGTCGTTGACCTGACGCTGCGTGGCGCGCGCTTGCTCCAGCAGCGCCGTAATGTCTTCGCACCGCTTCGTGGCTTCTTCGAGCCGCAGCGCCGTCTTCTCTAACAAATCAAATTCCGTCTGCTCGACCGCAAGCAACTGCTCTTCAATATGCTTCATGTGCACAAACTCGTCGTCCAGTTGATGGCGAAACTTGACGCGTTCGTGGTGCCGCGAGGTACAGGCGGTCGTGGCGCTGTTCCACAGCATACGCGTCGAGCTCCTGCTCTAGCAGCTCGTCGTCCTTGGCCAGCGTGAGGTCTTTTTTCGCGACCGCGTCACGCGCAAACTTGGCTTGCGCCGTCTTGTCGAGTGCCTTGCGTTCGTGCGCGAGCGCCTTGGCCTTGGCGGCGGCCTCTTCTTCCTTTTGGGCCTTGCGTCGCTGTCTTTCGGCGTTTTTGACCACGGCGTCTTCAAGCGTGAGCGTCTCCTGTTCGCGCTCAAAGCTTTCGCGTGTCGCGTTGAGAAGTTGTAGGGCGAGCGAGCGCTGCTCGGCGACGGATCGCGTGAGTTCGTCTTGTAGTTGGGCGGCACGGGAAAACGCAGTGTCGAGTTCTACGCGCAGCACGGCTGGGTCCGGTGGCTCCTTGTCGTCGTCGTCGTCATCGCTGCTGCGGTCGGTTCTAGCCGTTGGGCGCGTGCGACTTGTGGCTGTGTCCCTGTCGCCAATCTCCTCGCCGTCTTCGTCCTCCTGCTCCTCGTCGTCGTCGTCTTCCTCATCACTGCCTTTCGTTGGGTTTACTTGCTTTGGTTCCTTCGAGTCACTCATAGTCGCCATGGCCTCAGGTTTCATAGGGATTTGCCCTGAAGGCTGTGGGCTCGGTGCCCTAGAAGACTCGACACCACGTGCGGTCCCCGTCTCTGTTTGCTTGGACGGGTAGAAATTCTCGAGCGGATAGCTCTCTTTCCAGTCCATTTTTCTCTGGTCCCAATGCGCGGGTGGTTCGTAAAACATGGCGACTGGCGCGTCCCACGCCGTCTCGCCCGTGACAGAATTTTGGTAATACGTCTGCGTGGCCACGTACTCGCCCTCGGGCGTCGCCGACGGCGGCACGACCACCATGCTCCACTGCGCGGCCGTCTCCATGTGCTGCAGCACGCTCTCTCTTGCTGCGCGGCGACTTACCATCGCCTCTAACCGCTGACGTTCCTCATTGTTCTCGACTTGGCTCACACATAACAAACGTGGTTCCGCCGGCGCGTACGGCTTGAGGATGGTCGGCAGCACGACGGCGTCGGGCCACAACGCCGCTAGCCACTCCTTCTCTTCGCTACGATCCTGTCGTTCTTGCTGTGTACGCACAAATAGTTTCTTGTGCTTGACGTGGGTGTCCTCCAGCTCGCGCATGAGTGTGTCTCGCTCGCGATGGAGATTTGTGTGACGCTGGCGCGTCAGCAGCACGGCCGCTTGCAGCGCGTCTTCGCATTGTGTGAGCCGCGTGAGCTGCCGCGCCAGCCGTGTAAAGAGCCTTCCCTGTGTAGTCACGCATAGCACGTCCAGCTGCGTCGTGATTTCCTGTAGCGCATCGGACAGAAACATGATGGCTCTTCCCCTCGGTCCTGCGTCTCTTCAAGATCCATTTTGGAAAAATGTAGGCTAGTCTAGGTTTGTCGTTGAAGTTGGGACAGGGGAGAATTAGCTTTGTTGGACTTCACATGTCTCAGACTGACGAACCTCTTACAATCGATAAAACCGGCCCTTTACGACGATCTTTTATACGTATAGAGAGGTTCACCGCATGGTTCCGCGACATCAAGGGGTTTTTTCCTCCCCCGCATCATCAGCAGGATGTTGAGGCTGGGAACGTTGGAAGAAAACCAACGTAATCTGTTGGCACGTGATCTGGTCAGAACTCTCTCATTCACAGGCGGACCGTGGGCACCTGGATGCAAGAGCCAACAACAAAATCCAACGTTTCTTCCCCCTTTTCATTCACCAAACCACTATCTCCCTGGAGAGTCACCAACCCACAATGACGCTCGCCACGACCGCCCCTACTGCCAAGGAAACTGCATCGCCACGCGACGGCGTGGGCTACTGGCGCATGCGTCCACCACCGGTCGACGCGCGACATGAAGCGCTTACCAACGAGGTACGAACCTTCACGACCAGCATACTAGAAGCCGAGAGAAAAAGGAAACCAACTGACTCGTAATCTTCTCGTAATCGCAGCAAAATGAAGAACCGTTGGCGTCGCCTTCGGCGTCCGAAAGCAGCGACGACCCGCACGCGTACGAAGTGCTCTGTCCGAGCGACGACGGCACGCGCGCGCTGCTCGCGAAATCCGCGTTCTACACGGCGCACATGCCACCCCAGGGGGACCGTGTGTCCGAGTCGCTGCTCTATTTCTGCGGCAGCTTTCCCGTTCGCATGGCGCCCGTGATTGCGGCGTCGCTCGTGCGCCGCTTCACGGACGCGGGCTTTAACTGGCGCAACAAGACGCTCCAGTCGTTTTTGGAGGTGGTGTGCTGGACCAGCGTCACGTACGCGTCGTATTCGCTCTATGGCGACTGGCTCGTCGCGCTCCAAGTCGGCACGTTTGTCGGCGCGCTCATGTCGATCTGCGACGAAGTCGTGCTCCAATTTGTGCGCGGGCTCGCGCGCGTGATCCGCAACCAACAGGGCGGCAGCGAGCTGCTCCAGACGCTCGGCTTTGATGTCCCGCTAAACGGCAAGGCGCCGACCAATGGCCGCGAAATTGAACTGATCAAGACGCTCGTGTTTGGCTACCTGGGTGTCGTCGCGGTGCGGTCGCTCTGGGACAATTTCCACGACGTCAAGGTGTTTGCACTGCTTGCTGCCGCTGTGGGCGTCGCATTTGTCGTCACGGCCGAGTTTTGCTGCCTGTGGCTGCCGACGCGCCGCGTCGGACTCACGCTGCAGTCGCGGTTCACGACCGTTCGCCAGAACTGGGACGACCATTTCGCACGCTCGCTCGTCGAGCTGCTCGCGTGGGTCGGCGCAACCTCGCTCTTTTACTATGGCTCGCAGGACGTGATGCTCTCGCTGCGTGGTGGTACGCTGGTCGCTGTGGCCGTGTGTCTCGCGTCGGGACTTGAAGACCTCCCGGATATCGTGAGCTCGGACGACGACGCCTGCCAAACGAGTGCGTACGCGTACTGGCAGAACCAGCTGAATGGCGATGTCGCGACGGCGCTCGCGAGTGGGATCGTCAAGGTGCAAGACGGCTTGTACGCCATGGGCGCGGCCGTGCAGGACGAGGCCATGAACATGTATGAGAATTGGAGTCAGTAGTAGAGATACAGAGGAGAACGTACGACGAGGACATGTTTCCCCCAAACAAGCCTTTGCTTTTTAACCGCAGTGCCGATCTTCGCTGAGAACATCCACCGTCGCCTTGTTTGATATGTAGGGTACCCAGTGAAGGACGCCATGGTCGTATTAGTTGCGCCCATGAACATGTCGCCTGTCTTACTTCCTCTGTCGCCTCTTGAGATCTTGTTACGCCGCACCGGACGCAAACGCCCCCTTCCTAGTGGGTTTGGCCGCCGTGTCGGATGCGCGCGACGGCGTGTAAAACACGGGGCAATGACGAGCAACGCGTTGTCCGTCTCGACGCCGTGGAAGCCGCACGCGTACGATCCGCCGCGCAGCTGGGTTGGGTTCCACGGCGGCAGCGTTTCCTCGGCAAACGGCGCACGCCCAAACCAGAGCGACCTGCGCTTGTTGGTCTGGAAGCGAATGCCTGCGATACCGCCCCGTCCATTGTCATAGAGGCACGCGATCGCCGTCAGGCGCTCGCCCTCGACCAGCACGAAAAAATGCTCAGTCGGGCCCACGCGGACGAGCGTCTCGCTCGCAGTCTCGTAGAACGCAAACTCGCTTGCCGACAGCACGTGGACCGACTTGATCCTGGAATGCGGACAGTCGACCACGACCGCACGTATATCGATGCTGAACCGCTTGAAATGGACAGCGTGGCTGGCGCGCTCGGC
>JAADVC010000875.1:0-14596 GCA_023334575.1 Pythium volutum | reverse complement strand
TTGGTGCCCGAGTCGTTGGAATTGGCGTCTGAGTCGTTGGCGTCGGCGATACAGTGGTTGTCGCTGGTGCCTTGGGGCAAGCGAGCAGATACGACGACTGGGTCGACTCAAAGGTCTTGCAGAAGCGGCAGCTCGAGCTAAAGCACCCAAGCCCTCCGAGCTGACATGCCGAGTCGGAGTAGGCACTGATGCCCACGCTGTTGTCACCCGATGAGACCGTCGCAGCGCAGGCGTCCACAGTTGGCAATGTGGTGGGTGGTGCGGTTGTTAGTGGCACAGTCGTTGGCGGCGCGAGTGTTGGCGGCTGCGTAGTTGGCGGTACAGTTGTAGATGGGGTTGTTGTCGGCGGTGCCGTAGTCGTTGGCGGCGCCGTCGTTGGAGGAGCAGTCGTTGGTGAGGTCGTTGTTGGTGAACCAGTCGTAAGGGGAGCGGTCGTTGGTGGAGCAGCCGTCGGAGGAGTTGTCGTCGGAGGCACCGTCGCTGGTGCGACCGTGGTAACTGGTGGCGCCGGAGCGACGGTCGTTGGCGCCGGCGGTCGCGTAGTCGTCGGCGTTGGTGGTGGTGTAGTAGGCGTTGGTGCAGTGGTCGTTGGCGGCGGTGCAGTGGCCGTTGGTGTTGGCGCAGTGGTTGTTGGTGCCGCAGTTGCCAACGCGCTGATCGAAATCACATCTAACGTTGGCCGCTCCTTCGAGCCAACCGCACCCGCCGCCGATGGGTCCGTCGCCGTGACCACGGGAATCGTCGTGAAGAAGACGTCGTCACCATTGTTGGTATCCACGTCGCTGCACGCCATGAAGCTCGCGGACTGGACCGTCGTCCGCGTCTTACAGTAGCGACACAGATCGCTGAGGCAACCGACACCGCCGAGCGTACACGAGACGTCCGTGATGATATCGATCCCCACTTGTGCGTCGCCGTCCGACACCTTTGTCGTGCACTGCAGTGTAAACGCCGGCCCATTGTCAATGACATCAAACGGATCAAAGTCGCCGCCGCCATCAGTGAGGAAGCCGGGAATCGCCGAGCAAATGAGCAGGTTACTGTACATCTCGTCGCGCTTGAGGCGGCAGTAGCGGCAGGCCTTGGACACGCAGCCAATGCCGCTCGCGACGCATGTTGGATCGGTCGCGATCGAGAGTAGGCGGTACATGTCTTTCGGCGATGGTGAGATGGTGCAGGTGTCAGCTTCTGACGCGGCCAAGGCCAACGGCTTGGCACTGGTGGGCGTGGTCAGAAGCGCCGCGAGCGACAGCGCGAACGCGACAGTCAGTGTAGGGTTCACCATGAACTCGACACGGATACGAACTTGAAAGACCAGCGCGAGTTGAAGAGTGAGCATGATATCCTGGAGCAGCCGTGGTCCAGCGTGGGTTACAGACGCGTTCTAGGCAAGTTCGGCAGTGAGGTGGCCGTTGTATGAATGAAGGGACGCGTGCGACACGTAGATACCGGTTTCGGGAAACGGCCAAACGGGGGCCAATGCGCGGTGTAGAAGGTCTTGGGGTTTTGGTAATGATTAAAAAAAGCGACTGGGTGTATTGATCTACAGTGGCAGTGTTTCTGTCGCTCCGATCTGGGTCATAGATCGAGGGAATAGATCTGAGGTTCACGGATAAATCGGACTAGTAGATCCAAGAACTAGATAGATCGGAGCATAGATCGGAGTCGACAGAACTGACTAGTGACAAAATCAGCATGAAGGTGCGACCCAGGAAAACCTTTCATGTGGCCGTAGATGGCGTCAGTTCGTACAATATGAAAGTATAAGCAACACGAGCGTATGGGGAATACGGTCTCACGTGTTACAGAGCAAAACAAACCCACCACATTTGAATACGTTACGCTCCAGTCTTTGTCTTCCGTACATTGATCCAATTTGCATGCGGCATGTCAATATGGACGCTTCGATCTGCAACTGACTTGCTCCTAGTTATCACGGAGTGCTCCGTTTGTCGTTTTTCGAGCGACAAACGGAGGTCTTTTTGGTAACTATTAATAGGAGCCGATCTGATAGATCTGGTTCTAGAAAGCAGCAGTCACTTGGCTGGAGTCCTGATCAATGGACTCGGAAACCAACGGATAGATCTGAGGAAGTCTTGAGAGGTCTACGGATAGATCTGAGGGAGTGCAATCATATTTGAGAGGGTTTATCAATAGATCGGACCAAACTAGATCAAAAACGACAAAAGGGCTGCAAGGCACAATATTTCCAAGATCGGAGAGCAGGATACGTTTCGAATCCCAAAGGATGTCTCAGGGCGAACCACGTGCATGCGCTCGCTACTGACCCGTTACGCTTCACGTGGCGACACTGAAGAGACGCACTTGAGATGTGTTCGTCTGGGGCACGTTCCGCGATCGCTCATATGTCCGTTTCATAGGACCCACGATGGATCCTGTCACTAAAATATGTAGTGACTGTAGCCATTCTGGTAAATGGGTTTAAAGTACCGGTATTTTCAAGTACCGTACTGGCATGTGATATTATACAGTCAGTATCGTTTTCTGCTGAGTGCTTGCTCGTTTCACGACGACGGCAGAGATGCACACGATAACATGTAGGACGCTTGCGGTGTTTCATACAGCTTGCAGAAACGACACGTTGCACTGAAGCAGCCGAGCCCTCCATCCGTACACGATCGGTCGCTCAGAGCCGAGATGCCTACGGCCGCGTTTCCCTTCGAGACTGCCACTGCACACGCATCTGAAGCCACAGCCGCCCTAGCAGGGAGAGGAATCGGCGCTGGTTCCGTTGGACTCACGTTGAAGTAAATGACGTCAAGCACTGGACGATCGGTAGAGCCGATGACGATGTCGTTGGCCTTGCTAATCGCTGGCAACGGAGTAAAGAAGATATCGCTTCCGTCGTTCGTGCTGACGTCCCCGCACCAAATAAACGCACTCAACTTTGTCGTTGACCACAGTCTGCAAAATCGGCAGACATTGCTGACGCACCTGACGCCGCCTTGTACACACGAGACGTCCGTGACGAGGTTGATGCCGCTCGATGCATCGCCTTGTGAGACGGTCGCTAAGCATGTGAGATCGAATGCTGGCAATACGAGCGACGAAATCGCTGGCGATACAACTCAAGAGAATGCATCGCACGCAATGAACGACGTGTATTGTGCCGTGTCAAACAGTCTGCAAAAGCGACAGCTCGATGAGAAGCAGCCGAGTCCACCAGACTCACACGCGGCGTCGGTCGTGGCGCTCACACCTGCCGAGCGATCACCAGCAGATATCGTGGCACCACACAAATCCGTAGCCTCTGGTGGCCGCGACACAATTGCCGATACGGAAATTTCATGGATTGAAGGAGTTGTTGGCAGGACATCAATCGTTGGCATTGGTGTCGCATCAGCGTAGCCTGAGATGCTCGAGCAGAGAAGCAAGTTGTTGGTCGTGGAACGCTCGCTGACGCGGCAGTAGCGGCAGTTGTTGGTGATGCAGCCCACGCCTTCGTCTACATAAGCTGCGTCTGTTACAATCGCGAGCCCGCTGGCTCTATCCTTCCCGGTCGGAGCGATCGTGCAACTCGGTGACAGCGCTCTGACAGCTTCAGCCGAGAAGAGCGAGAAGGTCGGCAAGATCTTGCCCAGCTGAAGTGAATGCATCGTAGGCTGCTAGCAAGTAGGAGGAGGCTTGAGAATGTGATACATTGTGTAGGCTGTTGCATACAGCCACACTCACGCGAGAGATCGGTCAAGGAAAAGATCTGTTATCAGGGCGAGGTGGGAGAAACGTTCCCGTATCTTTCTTCCATTGCTTTCATCGCCGAATAGGCACCGACTGCCTGATAGAAATCGTCGCAGACGCTGGCGTTATCTGACACTCGGGTGACTGCAGTATCCCATGCCAACAATGCGTTGCTGGGGACTGCCTCGCGGCAGGTCATGGGCCTGGTGCTTGTCTGTTCTAGAAACTCCAGTGTTTTGAACTGTGCAGTGCCCACCGAGAACGCTGCCACTGGCGATCAAGTGTAGACCCAGCACTAATAGTTCACTGCCAAGGGCGGCTCGCCTTTTGCAACCGGGGACTGCTGGTTTCTCGGCGAGGCATGTCCCACTAATTTGCATGAGCTCTTCAAGAGCTCCTGCCCATTTTTTGTGCGACTGGCGATGATCCGAACACGAAGATGTGGGACATTCCGCACCAGAAACGCCACATGGGGATGGTGTTTCAACATGTCATAATATGGCATAACTGCAAAGGTGCCAGAGTTGGCCCGAGCCGTTTCTATCATCGCAGTGGATTTAGCCGTTTCTATCACGTCCGTGTGAGATATATTCCGTGCCATATCGTCAGTTATGTTGACCAGCGTCCGTTCTCAGGGGAATATTCAGCACGACCACACGGTCTCTGCATGTTATGTGGCACTGATCGCGAAGGCGAACAGGATGTCCAGCATTCGCCTTCTGAGCGTTTCCATCACGGGCACTTTGCCAATCTCGAAGGAGCCTTTCCATCCGGACTCGACGCACCAGTCACGTCACTGCCTCCTCCGTATCTCCATAATATGAACTGAGCTCCTCGCTTCCTCTGAAGCTGGTTGGTCTCACCAGTTCACGCCAATGCGTTGGTGCTGTTGGTCATTCTCAAATTCGCACGCTAGCCCACACATCAAGAAATGCCCACAATGTTCCGCTCGCTTGTTTTCGCCAGTAAGGTCGCTGCGATCTTTGCCGCAGTAGCTGTCGACGCCCACACCAACATGGCCGTGCCCAAGGTCTTGTTCCCGACCGGATTCTACAACGGCAATTCTCCGTACGGTCGTATCAACAGCGACACGTTCGCGAGCGCATCGTCGGTTGCCGATTACCAGGGCGTCCAGAAGATCGCCACGGTCATGGACGGCTACAAGACGCTGCGTCAAATGATCATGGCCAACGTCAACCTGAGCACGATCAGCGGCCACACGGGTATCAAAGAGTGCGGACTGACCATTACGACTGGCGAGAAGCAGCCACTGCCCGATGCGATCGATTTCCCATGGGGCCACCCGGGCCCTTGTGAGGTCTGGTGCGACAATACGCGCATTTTCTATAATGCCGACTGCCAGGGCAATAAGGTCGGCAAGGTCCCAGTCGACAAGGCCCAGTGCAAGGGCGTCAACATTATCCAGGCCATGTACGTCGGCGTCCACGTATCCAACTGGGAAGTCTACGGTGCGTTTAACTTGCGAGAAGTGGGTTTGCATGATCCAATCCTTTTTTTAATACTGACGAACCATGGTGTAGCCAACTGCGCACCGATTGTTGGCGGCACCAAGACAGACCCAGCAACGCTCTTTGACGACAATGCCAGTGGGAGCGTTGCCTCGTCGGATGGAGCGACGACCAGTGACAGCACAGGCAACGACGCTGGCGGAAGCGACGGCACGGGCAGCGCCAACTCCACACCAGTACCGACCCTTACGCCCGCTCTGCCCATTACCGGCACGGGCAGCGACAGCGGTATCACCGGCCCGACACCGATGCCGATATCACCCCTTCCGACGACCCGGCCACCATCCAAAAGCAAATCCAAGTGCAAGCGTCGGCTCCGCGACTAAATATTCTCGTGGTTTTCAAGTGGAAGTAGTATTTCATTCGTGTCGTGTAGATTTTGGTGCGGGTCCGTTTTGAACCAAGTAGTAATTCACGTTCGTTGTTTCCCAATCAAAACAAAACAATACATGGTTCGGTTGTTGCTCCTATTTCAGAATACATTGAAATGTACGAAGCTGTTTGTTTCGGGGCAAATGAAACTTTATGATGGAAAATATACAGTCTAGAACAACGGCGGTGGTCGTCCGCATCTACTCGTTTGATAGGCTCGGGGCGAGTAGCACTGGTCTCTCGAGACCAAGCCCCGTGGCGCGCCATGCGTCCGAATCGTGGAGATGGCCCATCACACGATCGTCTTGTTCGTGTGGTTGCTGCTCAAGCTGAAGCGCATGTTGGTAGCGATGCCAGTGGAACGCAGCGTAGTCCGCCGCGAGGATCAGCCCACCATATCCGACGGCGCTCTTGGCCATGAGGCGTACACCGCCCGGCGCGTGCACGATCGCGGCAAAGAGAGGGACAGCGATCATCAGACTCGTGCGCGAGTAGTCGCGACGCACGTCCTGAACAATGCCTGTCATCAGCTTGAAGCCGACGATACCGACCGCTGATGAGGCGGCAATGATCGGCAGCATGGGCAACGTCTTGCGGGCGGCGAGCTGAAGCTGACGAAGCGTAGTCGAGGAAGGAGAAGGGGAAGATGCACGGAGCTCGCGCGTGAGAAAGGCGCCGACGCCCAGTGCGGACGTGAAAGCAAACGTGGAGGCGTCTTCGTCGAGGAAGCGGCGGACGCGCTGCGGCATCGTCGCCATTTTCACCCTAGCTTATGTTGGGAGAAGGCGAAGACTGGATCTGCGTCGAGCTGAATTTCCCAAGCTGACGTCAGCTGCTCAAAGGGCTGAGTTGTTTCAGCCAATGAAAATGTAGGCTGAGAAAAATGACGCCTTGGTTGCCACAAACACACAATAATTAGGTGGAACCAACTATTGCCAAAATTGGCTGGCTTCGGAAAAGATACTTGACGTGCACACGCAATTTGACTAAATCTACCGTAACTTATCACTCATGAGAGAAAGACATAGAGAGAGATGCGCTTAGTGTGTCTTGCGTAGCTTGGCCTCGAAGGCGGCCTTGTCGAGTTCGTACTGGGCACGCAGCGTCTGGAACTTGAGCTCGAATTCCTGGCGCTGCTCTGCCTGTTCGCGACGCAGATCGAGCTCTTCACGGCGCGCGACCATCTCGAACTCAAACTGACGCTGCTTGAGCGCAAGGTGTTCACGCTCGACGGCCTGCCACTGGGTGCCAAAGTCACGGAGGACTTCGGCGAGACTGGGCTCTGGCTGCTTCCGCTTCTTCGGGTTGCTAGTCGGGCTTGTATCAGCGTCCAGTGCTTCGATTTCAACCGGTTGGCTTGGGTTCGGAGCTACCGACGTCGGCGCCGCTGTTGCGTTTGACTTCGTCTTCGGCTTTGGAGTCGGCGCCTTCGGCAACGGTGTAGGTGTTGGCAGGGGAATGACCATTGCCGGAGCGAGGGCCCGTCGGACCGGTCGAGCCGCATGACCCTGCGGCTGTTCGCCAACATTCAAAGCGCCTAGACGTGGTGTCGACGCTGTACGTCGAGGAGAAGTGCGAGTAGGAATGGCGCGGGGTGGCACGGATACGCGCAGGGACAGATCGAGCAGCACGTTCAACTCGTAGTACCACGGCAACATCTTGGTGATATCAGCACGAACGGCGGGTGGATCGGTTGAGCTATTGCCAAAGCCCGACCCGCGCATCTTGACCCGGATGGACTCGCACTTGCGCTCGAGAAATTCGCAGCGGTTTTTCACGCTCTTCCAGTCCTTGTCCGCAATGCTGTCAGCCGCTGTCCTGTAGAACGCATTCTTCTCATTGCGGTAGTCGCCTACGCGCTCCGTCCAGAGCCGAACGAGCATTCCGGTTTCGTCGTTGGTCCATCGCTTGGACATGGTTTCCTTTCCGCTTGCGATCCCCGTAGGTTGAAGATTTGGCGCGAAAATGAACTGGTGTCCGGCCGCCAACAGGCCAATCTTCTCGAGACAATCAGTATTCAGAGGCTGAAACTTCGCTCGACTGACCATCACTCGCGTTAAGCCACATTTGTTGTTACGAACTTGTTGGAACCGTTACGAGCCAGTGGACCAACTCGCAATCATTCCGGTTAGAGTATACAAGCATTCCGCTTTCGCTCGGAGAGGGGGCATCACGCCAAGAGAAACCTTCCATATACCATACCGTCGACCGACAACGACTGAATATTCAGAGATTGACTGTTACAATCTCCCTCATTAATTTATATATTGTAGTATACAATAATGTGATAGTTCATCGAAAATCATAGTATCAGCGCATCCTGACCTCACCCACCATCCAGCTCCGTTGACCAGAGAAGAGGGCCTCCCGCGCTCGCTTGCTCGTCGTCTCGCCTGCTCGCGTGCCCCAGCGCTGGTCCCCGTGGTGGTCGTCTCCGCCTCGATCCGGTTACCATGAGTTCCACTTCGGTTCCGACGTTCGTGTCGGTCGTCGGCAGCAGCCATGCCGTTCCGTCACGACCCCTCGTGAGCGGCTACGCGGCCGCCGCGCCGCCAGAAGGTGCGTGGCTCATTCCATCTCCCCTCCTCCTTCTTCTCTGTCTATATGGACTCACCTAGCGTATTGCTGGTATGGCAGGCGCTGTGTCGTTCTTGCGCCGTGTCCTAGCCAACAAGACCACCCTCCCAGAGAGCTACGTCGCGATCATCCAGTCGTTTCTCCAGCGTGTAAGAATCAGTCACATCTCCAATCCTCCCTCTCGGTTCATTTTCTAATGTCTAGTGTTGGTGATCAATCAGATTGACCATTTGCAAAAGCCCATGGCGAAAGGTCACTCGCGGTTCCAGCACGAGTACTATGAGCTGTGTGCGAGCATTGACGACGCGCCGTGGTTTGCGGACGCCATCACGTCGCAGACCAAGCACACGCTTGCCAAGAACCGGTACCGCGACGTGCTTCCGTTCGATCGCACGCGCGTCAAGCTCTTACGTACGCCGCCGCACGACTATATCAACGCCAACTATGTGGACGACGGCTACATTGCGTGCCAGGCCCCCGTGCGCAGTGCGATCAAAGACTTTTGGCACATGATCTGGGAGACCGACGTTGCCGTCGTGCTCATGCTGACGAACTTTGTCGAGCGCGAACGGATAAAGGCGGATTTGTACTGGAACGCACAGCGTGAACGCGTCGATCTTGACGGCATTGTCGCGCAGCTGCAGAGTGAAGAGGTCGATGCAGGCCATGGTTTTCTCGTGCGCACATTCCACGTTTGGAAAACGTCGGCTGCGCAGGCGACTGGACCGCCGCGCGTCCTTCTCCACGTGCAACTCACGACGTGGCCCGACCATGGCGTGCTCCGTGACTTCCGTGTGATCGCGCCCATGCTCGAGCTGGTCAACAGCTTTCGTGACCGCGCGGCCACTGAGCAACGACTTGGGAACCCAAGGGTCGTTGTGCACTGCAGTGCCGGCATTGGTCGCTCGGGCACGTTCATTGCGATTGACGTGATTCTCAAGCGGCTCCACGAGGCGTTTGCAGCCCGCAATGTGGAAGATGGCGAGCGACTGTTGCGTGAGGCGCTCGACGTGCGAACGATCGTCCATGGGCTGCGTAGTCAGCGCCCTGGAATGGTCCAAACACCGGTGCGTTACTATGGATCCTTTAGGTGAGATGATGTGGACACAATACTGACGGTGTGGCATGGTGATATATTGTTCGGTACAGGAGCAATACGAGATGATCTACCGCTACGTCGCAGCCGTGCTCACGAACCAGCAGCCGTGGTGAGACCATAACTCCTTTGACTCAAGTTGCCGTAGGTTTTCGTAATTTAGCATTTCTCCCTGTCGATATTTGGCGTTTCTACACCAGTTATATGCATCCTATCGGTTCCTAACGTTTCTTTGGAACACGCGCACCGACTCTTGGCGATTTCTTGGGACTTGGGCGGTTTTGGTCTATTGATTTTGTGTGAGAAGGAACCCCCTTGTCCTGCCTCAGGTCGTAGCGCTTCTCAGGAATGGAGAGCGCCGCGCCGATCACCACAGCGCACGCTCCAGCAATCCAGAACAGCGACGAGCCACACGAGTCAACAGTGCAGACGATGCACCGCGCATCCATGGCGGAAGCGTTCGCTAGTTCGTCCTGTGGGCCACGCACTGCGCGCCGCCCGCACCTCAACATGTACGCCGTCGAGCAACCACATTCCACAGCGCCGCACGGGGTGACCTCACCGCTTCGACTGCTGCGGCAGTGTCTCGCGCTCAACGCCGTGCAGCGCGTGATCTCAGCTGCTGTGTTGGCGCCGCTCGTGACGTACTTTCTCTGGCAGTCGCCGGCGTTTGCCACGGCGACCGTGTGCTCATGTCTGCAGAGCCTGTGCTCGTACGAGTTTGCGTGGCTCGCGCACCGCATCCACCACCGGCTACTTCATGCGCTGCGGCTTGGTGACAGCAGACGCGCATCCAGCGCTGGCGACGCCACGGCGGCGACCGCGAGTTTGAACCACGACCAGGACCAAGAGGATCACCCGCACGAGGACGCGTCACGGCGGCGGCTCGCGCACCATACCGAAGACGCGCTCGCGATGCTCCAGTCGAGTCGAAGCAGCCTGAGCTTGCGGCTCAGCGGCTCTGCTTTGCTCGCCCACGAGACCACACCGGCCATGATGAGCGAACGACCACTGCTCGAAACGCCCCCCGAGACGCCCGAGTCGCGTCCATCGTTCCCGCAAGAAACCGACCATACGCCCGAAATCGATCCGAACCAGTACGCCGTCTCGTCCCTTGCAGCGCGCATCACGATCCGCTGGCTGCAACCGTACCGTCTCGCACGCGAGTGGCTCGTCGCATTGGTCGTCTCGGCGGTGGTTGCCGCGGTCTCGACCATTTTGTTTCTCATGGCGATCACGGCCTGGCTGCCAGACATTAATACGACCGAGATTTTCCAGTACCGCGTCTTTTACGCGGTCGTGACCAACGGCATCGGCATGCTGTGCGCGTGCTTTTCGCCCAATTGGCGGTACGCGACGATCGTGTTTGGCGAAAACATTGTGTTTGCCGTGCTCACCATGTACTCGAGCGTGTGTCCGATCAACCAGTTTAGCTGTGTGATTGTGCTCCAGCCGCTCCAGGTCTTACTCGCATCGATCGGATTCATCTTGGTCTTGCGGTTCACGACCAGCAAGTCGGGTCCGGATGCGCTACTGCTTTTCATCTTGGACTCGCTCGGGTTTCTCTATATCGTGGGCTCGCTCTCGGTGCTTGTGGCCTTTGTCGACGACGACAAGCGCACGATCTACCGCAAGCTACTCATTGTCTTGCTCTATGTCACGTGGGCCAGCGACACGGGTGCCTATGTCACGGGCAAATTCCTCACACTCTGTCGGTACCCGTACTACCACCCGTTGGCGGCGCATCTCTCCAAGAACAAGGACTATGAAGGCACGCTCGGCGCGATCTTGTGGGGGCTCGCGGCCATGTTTGGTGCGTCCCACGTGCTCGCGGTCGATGGCAATTTCTGGACCAAGACGGCGTTCACGGTCGTGGGTGTGGTCATTGGCCGCTTTGGCGATTTGTTTGAGAGTCTGCTCAAGCGCGCGGCCGGTGTGAAAGACTCGGGCTCGCTCATTCCGGGCCACGGCGGTGTACTCGACCGCATCGACGCGCTCATGTTTATCACGCTCGTGTTTGCGCGGTACTATGCACTCGTGCTGGATGAAAATTCGATCGAGCAAGCAGACCCTGTAGGATAACTCTATACCATATATATGTGGATCAATATGCAATATGCCAACGCGACAGCGACACAGAGAGCACGACGTGGGCGGCGAAAGGTGAACAATATTAGAAATCGAGAGCGAAAATGAAACGAGATTCCCGTGGTCCTCGACAAGAAACCTCCTCGGCGACTACCGCGACGTGTTGTGGTACGACATCCACAAAGAGCGCTAATACTTGGGGTCCGTCGCGCGGATCCAGTTCTACCAATATTCCCATATTCTAGTCAGCCGCAAGAATCCAGACACCACAGAGACCGTATGGAATCGCACCTTGTAGTCGGGATTGTACTGGAACTGCTGGTCGTCGAGGAAGAGCAGATCCACGAGCAAGATGAGCCCCAGGAACACCACGAGCGTCGCCTACACAGTTGGAAAGTTGGTGAGAGATCCAACAAAAACCAACAAAACGCCAATGCGATCTTACCCAGGGCATCCACGCCTCGTTGGCGGCCGCAAAGGCCACGAACGTGAAGAAGATGATCACCAGTAGCTGCAGCTTTTGTCGGTAGTTGGAAAACCACATCGTTGGTCGCGTGCGTTGGGCAAGAAGATAGAGCGATAGAGAGTTGGCGTCGAGCGGATAATCCCAGTGCGTTTTCCTGTCGGTGATGGAACGCAAAGAAGTGGGGCTGTTGGTTTCTGCTTTTTTCTTGCCCCAAGAAACCACGACAATTGAGCCTTTGATTGGTTGAAATAAGTGAATTTAGCCTTTCTGAATCAGCCAATACTGTTTAGACTAGATTTCCACCAATGATAGACTGCCTCATGATTTATTGGTTAAAACGACAACGTTGGTTTGAACCAGGGCTGAAAAAGACGCGCGAAAAAAGCTGGGAGAATCACAAGTCATCAGCAATGGCGTCGTCCGAGGATGCGGTCGCCGTGGCCACGAGCGCGCGCATGAAGCGCATGCTGCAGACCATCAAGAAGGCGTTGGACGTGTCCGTGAGCGGCGCATCGTCTGTGAACCTGCGCGCGTTCTTTGAGGAGGAATGCAAGGACGAGCCGGAGCTGCTCGCGCAACTCTTTGCTGGTGCGGAGGGCGCCGACAGTGCGGTATCGAGCGTGGACGCACAAGAGTACATTGCCGGTGAACTGGGCGCACAGGCGTTGCAGACTTTCCGTCAAAACATTGAGATGGCGTTTCACGAGCTCTGCAAACGCCACGAGATCAACGCCAAGCTGCTCCTGCTCGAAGAGACGATCGACGAGGCCCAGAAAAACAAGATCCAGGAACAGGCCACCAAGGAGCTCGAGTACGTAAACTGACCAAGTGTCTTGAAGGGTATGGGATGCTAATGTTGGATGCATGGTGTTCTACTAGAGAGACCCAGCGCAAGGAAGAAACCACGACACTGTCGGCCGCGACGGCGACGCCCGAGGAGCTCGTCCGCGCCGAGCGGATCCGTGTCATGGAGGCTGAGAAAAAACAGCTCGAGCTTTTGGTCAAGCAAATGCAAATGAAGAAAGAGGAGCAGCAAACGCGGCTCGACATTAAGCGCGAGGTCGCGACCAACGCGATTGAGGACCTCCAGCAGGTCACGCTCCATCTCCACGAGGCCACGGCGTTCGCTAAGGACTATACGCGTCCAGCGCATTAAGTTTTTTATTTGGTGTATTGAATAGTAGTACTTTCCGAAAGCGTTGGTGGTAGTATAATACTACTTTCGGAAAAAGCTCTTGGCCGCGTCCTGGATGACTTGTCGCGACATGGCCAGACTCTGCTGGGACTCCGCCAATTCGCGGCGCAGTTCGTCCAGTGCCGAGCCGTTCTGGAGCGTGCTGACCAGCGATTGGATCGTCTGCTGGTCCATGGAGGCGCTACTGCCCCTGCGGCTCTGGGTGATGCCGTCGCCGGTGGAGGGATCTGCTGATGCGTCCCAACCAGAAGCGTCCTTTGTAGAGACGGAAGGTCTTCGCTCACTGCCCGCTGTCTTCTTTTTCGATCCGTGGGGCTTGACCGAGACCCCATAAGCACTGGGCGTCGTGGTCTTTTTCTTCTTGGGCTTGTCGTCCGCCTTGGTCCGTAGACTGGTACGAGTACTGCTCTGCTTGTCGTGGGCCAGCAGCCGTGGACCAGAACCCGAGACTCCCGCGCCAAATGACGCGTCTCGCCGCAGCACACCGACGCTGCGTCGAACCGCCTCGCGCTGCTGGTCGATTGCGTCTTGCTCGTCGTCATCGTCGCTTAGACTGACTCGCTGGATCTTCTCGGCGTACGCAAACGCCTCCTGTAGTAGTTTGGCGTCGAGTGCTTTGGTCCCGACCAACGACTGCTTCGTGGAGATTGAGACTCGCACCGACGAGCGTGCCGCGCGTGGCCCTCCAGACTGATTCCCACTGCCGCCAGGAGGCGCCACAGGCTGTGGCTTGCGGTCACCATGACGAATCGTCGGCAGTACGCTGCCGCTTGACGACTTGGTCTCATTCGCGAGCGCGGCAAAGCTGGGCGATGGCTTGTTGAGGAAATTCTCGACTTGGTCCCAAAGCCCGCCACTCCCATGGCTGCTATAACTGCTCTCGTGGGGTTCGTCGTCTTCGTCATCCTCCTCCTCTTCTCTACCATCGTCTTCCTCCAACTCGTCGTCGTCCAGACTCTGCCGTAGACTCTTGCTGCTCACAGTAGAACTCGCTGAATGGAGACTTTGTCGCGTGGAACTCGCTGACGACGACGGCGCTCGCGCGCTTGGCACATGGGGCAACGCGACCGCACTCATTTCTTTCTCTCACTCTAACTCTCCTCTTCTCCTCGACAGGGTGGTTGATCAGACCGATCTTCTATTCCCAGCACACTCTCGCTATTGTAACTCTTGCTTAAAATACGTCACTTGGGATAATTTCTTACGCAAAGACGTAAAACAGCGTAGGGTTCCCAAGCGCGTACAGCCCGAGCTGTGTGAGGAACCGCATCGTAAAGCCCGCGGCCACGAGCGCCAATACTGGAAACGCGAACGGTTTCTCGCCCAGCAGCAATTGCAGTGCCAGTGCGTTCGAGCACACGACGATCGCGCCAATGACGTGGACAAATGTCCAGTGGAATTCCCAAATCACCGTGAGCATGGCAAACATTTTGCCAAAGCTCGAAATGCACATGGCCGTGCCGTACCGCAGCAGCGCCTGCTGGTTCCACACAGATCCACCGGCGACTGCGACGGCGTGGTGGCTCAGGTAGTGGCGCCACCCGCGGCGGAACGGGTCCATGCAAATGAGCGCA
>JAADVC010000874.1:0-14600 GCA_023334575.1 Pythium volutum | reverse complement strand
CTCGGCCATTTGCGCACACTGCTCGTCGCTCGGATTCGCCGCCTTTGCGAACGCCTGCATCTGCGCGAGCGCTGCCTCCAAGTATCCAGCTACAGTCCCAACATCCACAGCATCAGCAACAGCTCAGCGATTCCCTTATTTCTCCAAAAGATACAAAACCGTAAACGTACCCAGTCCAAGCACGCATCGACCAAAGGCCGTTGTCGCGAGCGCGCGCAGCTCGGCGCTGGGCGTCGGCTCGGTGGCGGCGGCCGCGACCGTCGCGTGCGCCGCTTTGATCGCCTCGTCCAGCGTCATTATCTTTTGCTTGGTCGTTGGCTTGAACTGTGAACAAAGACCAATAGGAAATCCAGAGCCGACGCCATTATTGGGGAACTGCTGACGCGCTGACTGGACGGACGCAACGTTTGACGAGCAGAAAAAGGCGAAACGATTGGCTTCGTGACGTAGTCTCAGATCTGAGCGGAACTGAAGTGCGTCAGCGATCCGTGATTGGATCATCGCATGGTATCAGATCGGTTCGTTGCGGGATGGCTACATGTGGGTATTGGGGCATTGTCTATGGACGGGCTTGGGGGAGACCATGTCAGCCAAAAAGCTTGCGTCGCTTCGTTGCTGGTGCTTCTGCTGAGGTGTGTGCAGCATGACCGGCGACACGGAGCGGAAGACCGTAGCACACGGCTGCGAGGCCGTTGAGGTGCTGGAGTTTACACAGTCGTCGAGAGCGTTCGAGCACAACAGACAAGAGCTCGCCCTGGGCTGACGCCTTTCGACTGGCGAGAAGCCAGTTCTCTAGAATATACCTGCTCATCAAATCAACGTCCTTGTCGGTGACGTCCCACAGCATCGCGAGAACCGCGGGACTGCCTGCCTCGAGGTACGAGACCACCGCGCCGTTCGGTCCAAAGACGCCCTCGCGCTCCAGGCGACCGCTGCTGCAGCCAAACAAAAGAGCCGATGCACAGCCATGCCTTCGCAGCGCAGCAATCTTGTCACGGTGGAAATACTTCTCGCCCGAGCCATGACCACAGAACACGAACATACTGGACTTGACCAATGCGTCTCTGAATGTTATGCAACAGATACCGATTAGAACAGCCAACGGTTGAGATAAGTATGGCACATACCTCATCCAGTCCTCGTCTGGAACTTCTCCGACAACCCCACGCCAGCTATGGTCAGCTTCGCCACGACGGAAGATTGGCTCGAGATTGTTTTGCGTCGATTTCAGGTCGCCGGCAGGGTTGAGCAGGAAAGAAACGTTGGTTGGATCCGCGTAGGCCGTGACGTCACTGCTCAATCCTCCGGTCACCTTCGCTTCGGCTTGCCTTGCATTTTGAAGAATGAGTTCGATGGACGGCATTCTTGTCACGGAGCGCTCACGCAACACGTCCAATCCCTCCCACGGAAACTTCTCGAGACAGTGATGGAGAACGAGAATCGTCGATCTTGCCTGGTTCTGGCTCAATCGATCCGAGCTTTCGCAGCTCATGCGAATCATCTTGACCAATTCTTGAGACAAATCATGCTGAATCGAGACGTTTTCTTCGATCGCAACGTGGTCGATGCACTGCGATATCTCGATCTCCGTGAGCAGAGTGTGTGCGGCGCGTACAGCAGACACCAGCCAGACGCTTCGCTCGGTTAGAGCACGCGAATCCTGATGAATTCTGAGTGCGATTTCCGTGAGCAGTCTTGTTAATGATGGGGAAGGCTGGGCGTCGGGCGTGAACGTGAGCAGTGCTCGCCAGAAACCCAGTGCGTCCTGAAGAGAACAAATACGAGATGTCAGCAGCAATGTTTTGCTGTGGTCAGAAAAGAACAAAGGCGAACCTGAATCTTGGTGAGGAGTATTCGCAAGCGGTCGTCCAATTCGTTCCGCGTATTCCACCACTGCTTCTTTTTCTCGGGTGTCCACTCCTCGGTCCCATTCGAGGTGCCAGTACTCCCAAACAACGTTCTCCTAGTCAAAATCACTGTCAGACTTGGACTAAGGTAGATGGCATGTTGGGGACCACGTACCGAGAGGCTTCGATGAGGTCGGTTAGCTCTTGTGCGTGCTCTGCCCACTGGATTTTGCCCATCCAAAAGGAAATCGGTTCATGCCCATTCGTCTGTGAGATCGAGTACGAGCAACATTAGATCGTATATGTGAGGCATGGTATGCTAAAACAGCACCACGTACCGGTATGAGGGAGATCGCGAAGTCGGACAACTCGCCGACGGTGATGGATACAATCAGCCATGTGTGAGGCAGAGCTTCCTGGATACGCGTATCCAAACTGGAAACAATCGATTGTACCCCATATCGTACTCTTGGTTTATCGCTGGCGCTCTCAGCACTGTGCGAATCTTCGTTCACGGTGCTGATAATGTAGTTGGACAACAAGCCCGCTGCTGCCCAGTTCATGCTCACGTCCGAGTGCTCGTCGCGAGCGCGTCCGCCGGTTTCCGATCGCATGAGGTAAATGAGACCCATGGTAAAACGAACCTCTTGGCTCACGTGCGCGATCCCCAAGTGATCACACCGAGTCCACACGTCCTGCATCAGAAGCGCGAGCTTCTCCACGGGTAGGAACGCTTTGAACGAAGATGAACGTAGGAGAGCCAAGCTCGTCTGCACAAGTTGGCACGTGGCGAGCGCGTACACTACGAGGTCGGTGCATTTTTTGAGTTCCCGCTTCAGCTTCTTGAGAGTATCGAGGATACGATCGACTGTCTCCTCCTGCCACGGAAGGACGGCGACGCGCAGCTGAAGCTTGAGGAGTCGTCGATAGCATCCGCAGGAAATGCAGCTCAAAGCTGGCGTGCGTCGATCGATTCTTGCCACCAACCGTAGAGACTGTTCGTAGCATTCCCTTGACTTGTCTTCGTCGCCTTCCAGTAGATAGAGGTCGCCACGCTGGAGCTGGACTTCGCAGTTCTGGATAATCACACTTGTGTCGACGATGTCGTCTTGGTCAGTCACGTCAGCGTCGCTTTCCGAACTAAAAGCGACGAGTTCGTGCACTGCCATGGCGTGGTTGGTACGTTCAGCAAGAACTTGCAGCTGCGCAAAGTCGAGGAAAGGTCGCCTTCGCGTGACCGTGGGGACGACACCACTCACGAGCGTCATCGCTTCTGCATAGTACACTGACGATCGAAATGGCTGGTTCGAAAGCACGTACAGGTGTGCGATCCTGGAAAGAATCAGCTTAGCGGCGAGCAGGATATCCCACGACCAGCACTCGATTGCTTGGAAAGCGACCACCTTCTGGGACTGATCGGCGTGCTTGCCCAGCGCCGCCTTGACCTCGTCGGGCAAGTCGTATCGCTCACGATCCGGATCCACGATGCCCACCTTTTTCGAGATCTTCCAGCAGATTGACAACGCCGATTTTGCGTCACGAATGGCTTCAGCAAGATTTCCTTCGTGGAAAACGACTTCAGACTCGGCCATTGAAAGCGCGAGCTCACGCATGGCCACAGCACTGTACAGGCGCGTGTCATCTGACGAGATCTTGATGGTGGAGCGCAACGCGTTCATACCAGCGATCGCACTGGACAGATGCACCCTCGCTTGCGAAAGTTCCGCCCCACTGATTGAAGCCAAACAGAGACCGATGTCGGCATCGATAACGCCAAGATGGAGCTGTCCGGATCCATCACCTGTAAGTACGGAGCGTTTCTTGTTCTGGCTCGTATCCAGAACCTCGCTTGCGAGGTACGCTGGCTGCAGCATCATGCTCGGCAGACCGATTCCGAAATCCGTCGCTGCTAACCCTTCGTGGGAGGAAGAGTTTCGTATTGCCGAGAGCAGCGCCCTGGCTTGGGACTCGAGTTGCAAGTGCGACATGAGTGACAGTGCGTGGCAAATTGCATCCAAACAAAATGCAATGCCGCGAGCATCAAACACATGGATTACCGGACGCTTGAAGGCTGTAATCGCGGCTTCGTTCCAGCATGCGAGACACTGCCGGATGTCTTCCAGAGCCTTGTCCTCCGTACTCGTCGTATTCTCTCGACACTGATCGCTTCCTTTTCCGAGCGCGGCGTAACCTTCCATTTGACAAATCTCCAATGTGAATACCCCACGCCATCCGTAGCAACCGCCGACGTCCATACCCACCGGATCCTTGGATACAGACAACTGGTCGAGTGCTTGTGTGAGCTCTTGGTGGGCTGCCCATAACCCTGCCACGGCTGAGGAGCTGTCTCGGTCCACGAAGTATTCACAGAACGCCGTCTTGCGCTTGCTGATGGCTTTGAGGACACCCTCCACGGCTACCATCCAGGACTCGGAAAGGCAGCCCTCTCTCGCCCACAACAGCTTCCACATCCCGACTTCGACCTTCGCACACACGTTGATCTTCTCTCCTGCACGATGATCTTGCGAGGAAGAGCCTTCTTTCCCACTGTCACTAAGTAATCGAAGTTGGTCAAGTAGTCGAGTTGAAAAGTGCTGAAATCCATCGCCGAATAGGCGAATCATTGATCGCACAGTCTCCTTGTCGACGCCACGAGCATTCCAAGCTGAGGCGACGCTCTCACACAGTGAGATGACGATGCTGACCGTCGCTTCATCTGCTGTTTCTGGACTGATGGATCGATCCTGGTGTTCGTCAATCACGGCATGCACGTACTTGTCGATCGCACCCGTCTTTGCCGTTGCGGCTGGGTCACTCGAGTACAAGATAGCGTGCCCATGGTACTTGCGCGATGGTGTCACTTTGCCCTGCTGTCGACAGCTGAATGCCAACAGGCTCGCTAGCGCATCCAACTTCAAACTCACGTGCGCAGCTTCGACTTGGCCTGGAGCCTTGGAGCTCTGCTTGTTGCACATGACTTGTTCCAGGTAGTTCTCTGCCAGTTCGAACGCGGCCTCGAGAGCGCGCTCGACAAGTTCATGGAGCTGCTTCTTGTAAAAGTGGGTCGCACACGTGTACGCTTCACGGGCGATTGCTTGCAGATCGTTGAGAAGCGACGGCATGGACGACCGCTGCTTGCCGGTATCGGACATGACGTGATCCAGCACATTCTGAAACAGCGCGACCTGCTCCGAAAGGACCGAAAGACGAGTCTTAAGTTGTTCCTCGGAGGTGGCCACGCTACGCTTGGCGATTATAGATATTGAGAAGCGCCGAATGCGACCTTCCAACGAAAAGAAGGAATCTTCGAGCGCCCCTGTGATCTTGACCTCTTCATTCTTGCGCAGGAGAGACAGCAGATCACCCGAGGCCGCCATGCTGAAGCACATCCACGGTTGTCGTTAGCCAGTCTGGAGGGCCCCCAGTCACAAATGGCGCTCGTTTCTTACCTCGATAAAATAATATCTGCAGCCTCATCTACAGTCCCTGCTGCAGTGGTCAATGCACTGAATAGCCGCGTGGAGATCTTACGCACCAGTCGCAACACGAGACCCAGCTGCACCTCTGTCAGCGTAGACGTCACTTCTTCAGCCGCTGAACACGAACGCTGAATACCGCCCAGATAGAGCTTCATTGGTTCGACCCACCTCGTGTCATGAGGTTTACGGTCACTTTGTACGGTTGCGGTGACGATCGTGTCGTGGTGCTTCGGTGCGACCGTGGAGTGGAATACGTCACTGGAGAGGATTCGTCGAACCTCTTTGTCGGCGATAGATGCTGATGACGGATGGCTTGAAGAATACCGTTGCTCCACAATTACACTCCCGGCAACGGCAAGCAGACAGCCAGCAATGATTCGGTTGGCTGATTCCGTGGGCGGCAAGTGGTCGATCGAGTGGTGAAGAATTGACAACGCGTCCACTATTCTTCTGCTTCGAGCAGCATGAGGCTGCACGTCACATATCGACGCAAAGTGCTCGAGCCAGGCGACGTAATCCCACTCGACCACCGTGGCCTACCGACAAAACACATCCACATAGCAGTCAGGTCCCACACCTCTTGTCAAGAACCGGGAAAGCTAAAGAAGCCCACCTTGAAGCCCTTGCCTTGTTGTATTCGCTGTTCAAACAGCGCATTTGCAGACTCTGCGTAAAACTTGTGGAGAAGAAACCCTTTGTCGTTGTCGCTGGCTGGATTCGCCTTTTTCTCGTACTGCAAACCGACTCGGTAGACTTGCTGGATGAAATAGCCGTTGGTATAGTTTGGACATTTGAGCATGAACGACAGCGCTAACGAGCGGTACTCGAGTGACCCGTCCTGGCCTGTAACCTTCTCCTGGGCATCGACGGCAGCGGCGCATTTCCACAAGACACGAAAGATTCGATCGCTGAAGGTCGCCGACAGCTTGGGATCGACACCCGGGATCCGGCTGAGATGGGTGATCCACGGCTCGAGCATTTTCGTAACCTCCAGAATTGCCTTTCGTATAGAGAGTAGATTAATATAAGTGGGAAATTCCGTCCATCCAGATAGTGAACCTGAGCAGTACCTGGTTTTTGCCCGCGGCGAGCAGCATGTTAACGGCGGCATTGACGAGACTGATGAGGAAACGCGTGAACTGAAGTGTGTGGAAACTCTGGGGCGCTGGAAACGTGCACAACGCGACCAAATCGTCCAGTACCAACGGGGTCTTTTTCTTTCTTGCCACCAGTTCATCGGTGCGTTTCCGAAACGGCGAGTCCTCTCCAGAGAGCGATTTCTGGTTGAGCGTCTTGAACGTGGACATGTGCTGGCTCCATAGACGCACGTGAAGCGCAGCAAAGACCCACAGCGCGCGAGGGGCAAACTAAGCAAACAAGCAACCGCATAGTCAGAAAGATTAAGTAGGGACATTCCCAGTAGTGAATTCCCATCGCACCCGCGGTGTCTCGCCGAGCTTCTTCGCGACCTGGTACAGCATATTCTCGAGCACAAGATCGCCGAGCTTGACGAGCGATTCAAACTGGCACGACATGCTCAGCGCCAACGTCGCGAGGTCGAGCGCATGGGCGAGATCGCCCAGATCGGGCGGCGTCGCAGCGTCTGCCCCACCACCAATGTACAGCTTGATGACGCTCTGCGCGACCTTGGCGGCCACGAGCGCCCACTGCTTGTCGCCTTCTCTCGCCTTCTTTGGGTCTCGCGACTTGGCAGTCGATGGCTTGGGGCTCGAGCGCGCGCGCGCCGTCCGCTCGAGCGTGGCGCCGATTCGAAGCAATGCGGTCGCCATCTCCAGGTCCGAACTCGGCGCCAAGAGCACGTCTGCGAGCCCGGATTGGAGGAGAAGATGCAGCGCCTTTTCTGCATTTCCCTTGGTTTGCACGAGCGTGAGAAGCTGCTTCTGCGTCGCGGCAGCGGCGTCGCTCGTCGCCGCCATGACGAGGGATTAGGCGTCGTCCACAGTTTTACCGCGCCAACGGAAAACAATGGTGATTCAATTTCAAACGGGAACCTGGTATATTTTCCATATTTTTGTAAAGTTTGGTATAAAGATCATATTTATTTTGAAAAGTGGTAGAAAATCCCCAGGTTCCCATTTCAAACAGTATCGTTAAGTTCGCATTACTAAGTTCGTTTTGATGGTTTAACCCAATAAATTGTCAGGGGCACCCACCGAAATAATAAAAAGTAATGCTCGGCGAGCGGCCGCCGCGCGTGCTGCTCTGCGCTAGCGGCAGCGTCGCGACCGTCAAGATTCCTGAGTTGGCTGTGAAGCTGCACGAATTTTCTGATGTATGGAGTTGTGGGCGTCGCTTTTTTTTACGAGAATGTGGTGCGGAACGAAAGCGCATCTCACGGGGCTGCTATTACTGTGTGATCTCCCAGGTGAAAGTGGTCGTGACCAAGGCCGCCGACTTTTTCCTTGCTCGCGCAAAGGACTATGATCCAGCAAACTGGGCCGCGTTTGAGGCACTGCGCACGCAGATTCCTCTTCTTCGGGATGAGGACGAGTGGGCGTCATGGAATGTTGTGGGTGATCCCGTGGTCCACATTGAGGTGCGATGCCCAATTATTGTTGTTGTGGGTCTCATACAGATTCATTCGCAAGCGTTTGTGCTGCTTGATGATTGCGACAATGCTAGTTGAAAGACTGGGCGGATATCATGGTTCTCACGCCGCTCTCCGCCAATACGCTGGGCAAGCTCGCGAACGGACTCTCGGACAATCTTCTCGTACGTTCTTCTCTCTTCCATTCAAGGAAGTAGTGGACCCATCGTCTCCTGTTGCCTGTCAACGGCATCCCGTAGACTTGTGTCGCGCGCGCGTGGATCATGAGCAAGCCGTTCTTGTACGCGCCCGCCATGAACACGGACATGTGGAACCACCCCATGACGGCGCGCCACCTGCAAGTGCTCGGCGAGCTCGGGTACTCGATGGTCGATCCCGTCGAGAAGAAACTTGCGTGTGGCGTCATAGGTACAATTGTCTCGTTCCATTTTGCGACGGCGTTGAATTGGAACTGATGGGTTTTGTCATGGATTGTAGGCAAAGGCGGCCTTGCACCGGTCGACGACATCATTGCGATCGTGCGAGCGGCGCTCTCACGATCCACCCCACAAGCGAGTCAAGAGTGAGCCTTCTATGTTGCTCTATTACTCTATGTCTCTACTGTAACACACAAAATCAGAACGGACTCGCAGTCTGTACAGTGGTGATGTCGACACCAAAGACCTTGCGTACCGCCTCGACCGCAGCGACTTCGACTTGCTCGAACGAGACATTCGGCCGCAGCCGCTCAATGCTGGTCACGGCGCGGTCTTCAATGCCGCACGGGATGATGTGGTCGAACGCACGCAGATCCGTCGTGATGTTGATAGCAAAGCCGTGCATGGTGATCCACCGCGAGGCATGCGTGCCGACGGCCGCGATCTTTCGGAGCTCGCCGCCTTCCTCCACCCACACGCCCGTGAGTCCATCGACGCGTTGACCCTGGATCTCAAACTCCGCGAGCGTCTCAATCACTGTCTCCTCGACCTGGCGCAAGTACCAGTGCAGATCCTTCTTGTGAAAATTGAGGTCGAGGATCGGGTAACACACGAGCTGGCCCGGCCCGTGGTACGTGACTTCGCCGCCGCGGTCCACGCGGATGAGCTTGAGCGCATCGACCGCAGGGTCAAACTTGACGTTGTCCATGGTCGCGCCTCGCCCAAGCGTGTACACGCTCGGGTGCTGCAGCAGCAGCACTGCGTCGTGGTCCAGCGACCGCTCTTCGCGCGAGGCCGTGATGCGCTGCTGGATCAGCTCCTTTTGCCAGTCCCACGCCGTCTCGTACTCGACAGTGCCCAAGCGGTAGGCAATGCACTTGCGTGGCGCTGCAGCAACCGTGGAGAGGCGGCGCTGCGCTGCACCCAACGCACACAGGCGGCGCTGGACCACGCGAACACGCAGCATTGTTGGGGGCTTCTTGGAGCGTCTCACTTTTTTTTTTCCGGCGCCTCACAATCACCACCGTCGGAATGTCACTCGGTCTCATCTCCCCCATAACAACGACACGTCACACAATAGAGGGAGTCACTACGACAGTGACAGTTGCAGTTTCACCTTCGCGCCAAAATGAGCTCGTCATTAGTGAACCCACCACCCAAGAGCTCCCTTCGCGATGGACGCCGTAGTGCGCGCGCTGCGCGAGTACCAAGGCCGCAATGGCGCCGCCGTCGCCACGTGCACGACTGCAGAGCCTTCGCCGCTGCTGGAGAACGTGCATCTCCACGACTACCAGCTGGAGGGGCTGCGCTGGCTGCTCACCAAGCACGCGCAAGGTCTCAACCCGATCCTGGGCGACGAGATGGGGCTCGGCAAGACGCTCCAGATCATTGCGTTCCTGACATCGCTGATGGACGACGTCGCCAAGACAAACAGGCTAGCCACGTCCAATACGGCCGCGCCACAGTATTTGATCGTCGCGCCGCTGAGCGTCGTCCCGAACTGGGTCGAACAGTTTGGCGTGTTTGCACCAAGCGTCGATGTACGCATGTACGCTGGCTCCAAGGACGAGCGCCGTGCCGCGCAAGACGGGCTGTCGAGCCACAGCAAGAGTAGCGGCGACGCCATGGTGGTCGTGACCTCGTACGAGACGTTGCTCGCCGACATGGCGTTCTTTGGTGGGTTCCAGTGGAGCGTGCTCATACTCGACGAAGGCCACCGACTTAAGAACCCCAAGGGATTGCTATACACGTCCCTTCAAACAAGGCTTCCTGTTCCACACAAGATTATTCTGTCGGGGACGCCCATTCAGAACGACCTGCGCGAGCTGTTTGCGTTACTCTCGTTGCTCAATCCGCAAATCTTTACGGACGAAAAGGCCTTTGAAGACGCCTTCAAGAACTACTTTTCGGCCAAAGTGCAAGTGCTGAGTGATAGCTCGAGCACGCGTGACAAGGCGTACATTGCCGCCGAAGAGAAGATGCGGCAACTGCTCTCGCCGCTGTTGCTGCTTCGCACCGTGCGGGACGTCAACAAGTCGTTCACGCTGCCGCCCATTTCCGAGATCGTCGTGCACACGCCCATGGCGCCGATGCAGCGCGAGTACTACAAAGAGATCGTGGCCAAGAACAGCAGCGCACTCAACAGCGTTGCCGGCTCACGCGGTTCCAAGGTCTCCCTGATCAACATTCTCCCGCAGCTGCGCAAGGCCTGTAACCACCCGTACCTGTTCTCGGGCGCCGAGCCCGAGCCGTTTTGCGAAGGCGACCACATCTTTGAGAACAGTGGCAAGCTCTACGTGCTCCACCACTTGCTGCCAAAGCTGCGTGACGACGGCCACTGCGTGCTGCTCTTCAGCCAGTCGCCACCGTTTCTTGACATTATCCAGGACTACTTGACCTACGAAGGCTTTTCCTACGAACGCATTGACGGCTCGGTGCGTGGTAAAGAGCGGTGGCAGGCCATCGAACGGTTCCGCAGCAGCCCCGATACGTTTGTGTTTCTCATTAGCACTCGCTGTGGAGGGGTTGGCCTCAACCTGCAACGAGCAGACACAGTCATCTTTGTGGATTCGGATTATAACCCACAGGCTGATCTTCAGGCTGTCGCACGTGCGTACCGTTTGGGACAAACGAAGCCCATCCACGTCATCAAGTTTGCGAGTGCCAACACGGTCGAAGAGATCGTGTACCGTCGTGCACTCAAGAAGATGCGAATGGCCGACAAGATTCGAGATTGTGCACGCGACCAGGATGCTACTGCAAACGATAGCGGAGACGAAGAGGACGAAAGCAAGGAGAGTCTCGTGGAGCTCATCCAGTTCGGTCTCCACAAGCTGCTGGACGCAGACGACGACGCGATCGCGTTGACCAAGCCGCTCGATGACGCATACGTAAACCACATTCTCACGCGCAAGACCATGGACGAAGGGAATGCGAGCGCACGAGAGCAACTGCATGAGAGTCTGGACGACGTTGCTGGCGATGTCCAGGAGGAGAACATGTACTACTTTAATGGCGAAGACTATTCCACGTCGGATGCCAAAGCGAAAGACGCCATGCTGCTCGAGCAATTGTGTGCGGGCTGCAGCATGGCCGCATGTCGCAAGAAAGGACCGCAGACACGAGGCAAGCGTTATGCGGGCGAAGAAGAAGAAGAAGACGATGAGTCGGAGGAAGAGCCAGAAATCGATGCCGCACAGCTCGCGATCAACGCTGCTGAGAAGGAACGCAAGCGACAGGAGCGCAAAATGGCTGCACTCGAAAAGAAGCTGGCAATGTGGCGGCGCAACAACTACGAGTCTGCCGTTATAGATGGTGCTGCGACCGACGATGGCAGTGGCTCTCCAAATGACCGAGCCGTTAGTGTGCAGTTTCTCGCGGGCGACGCTTCACGCCCGAGTACGCCGCCCCGTGATACGGCTCCCGTGATCATCGTCCATTGCGTCGACACGAGTGGCGTGTGGTCGTCCCGTGGCTTTTTCCGATCGCTATCGGGTCTATCGCCACGTATCCAGCAGCAGTACGAAGCCGCCGCACGCAATGACGACCTCAAATTGGGTCAGGCGCATCTCATCCACATTCGCGCAGCCAGTGCAGGCAACGATGAAGAAGACGAGGACCTAGTGCTGCCGCCGACTGCAAACGGCACGATCACGACGCTTGGTGGTGGTGCTATCACGCGCGACTTGTACGTGTGCTTGCTCGCCGTCCAGGGTTTTGTGAGCACAACCAAACGGCGCAAGGTCACGAATAGCGCGGCACCGCTCGTCCGCGACGGCAAGTCGACGCAATTTCGGCTCCACGCGCTGCAGCGGTCGCTTGCGGTGCTGTCTCGGCAGGCGCTGGTGCTTGGTGCGAGTGTGCATATGCCGCGTATCGGCTACGGTACGCCGCACTTCAACTGGTACGCTGTAGAGCGCATCATCAAGCGTGAGCTGAGCGAGGTAGGTGTGCCAGTGAGTATCTACTACTTCTCGGCGAACCGCAGACCGTAAACACATACAGTGCTTCGCGCCGCAACAAAGAAAGAGGAATCAATAGGTTCCCGTGTCGTTAGAAAAGGTCAATGGATACGGCCCGGCGCCAACGAGCGAACGGCCCTCCTCACTTTCTCATATAAATGAAATGGTGATCATGAGATAGCGTCGCCTCCCGCATGTATGTGGTGGCAGTCTCTGTCACTCAATCTCACGGATGGACCGCCCGTGGTCGTGGCGACCCACACAGGTGAGTACTGCATCGCACGCGCCTTCGTTTTCCTGCACATCGGCGAGGGGTCCCAGTACCGATAGGCCGCTCCTCTCGGCTCGAGTCCTAAAATGCACTGGAGAAAGTGTATTGGTTTGATATCCATGTATTATACTAGTACTGTAATTGACCTCGAGTCGTATGTCCAGGATTCTCGACAATCAAGGCGACACGTTGCGCGCAAGACTTTGATCGAGGTGCAACAAGGTCCAGCAGAGATATATTCAGATTCAGGCTCACTAACTTCTGATCGCGTCAGATCGATTAGCCAATCAAATCCCTCCAAATCCACCAAAGTGAGACCTTGACGCAAGTGGGGACTTCAGACTATTCCATGGAAGCCGCATTTCCATACTGAAAAGCAAGACCGTACTTACACAGGATCATTTCTATAGTATGTTCATTTCTACTTGGTTTTCCAACGTAGACAATTCTCAATACGCCCGATGATCGTATCCGGTTCCTCTCGTCGACTCGGGATGTCAGCCGAGAGCTGCGGCCTCTTTGTTGGTCGCGGCGTCTTGGCATTGATGAACGTCCGCTGTCGCTATTCCAAGGCAGCGTGAGCGAGGTGGAGCGATATGAGAGCGTATTGAAACACCCTTCCCTTTTTTCATTTTCTTTTTTTACTATTCCCATTTTGCACCCTTTACATCAGCAAAACCATAGTTGTGTTTCAGTCGCTGTAGTCGATTGCGGAAAACTAGCAAGAGTAGAAACACCGCTCGGTGGATTGAAGTCCGTTGGTGTCCTCTACCGCGACCCACGAGCATCTTATGCCGTGTTCCAACTTGCACAAACGAATGGACGCTCAACACTGAGTGTTCAAACACTGTAGTGTCTTTTATTGAGCTCAAACGTGTGTGGTGTTGGTAGCAAAGGATCCGGCAGCACACGCATTCGCTGCTGTTTAATTGAAGGGGACTTGGAAGCCCTCCAAAGTGGTACCCGCCACGTTGAGCGAGCTGTGAGATTCAGTTATCCGCGCTCAGACGTCCCGTGAACTCTCGTTGCTCGCAGTGAGCTGGCCACACTCGCGGACTCCAGTGCTCTCGATTGGTTTCTGTTGGATGCCCTTGGAGGACCGTTCGATCCAGCGCCGGTGGCATCACGGCGGAATCTCTTGGATACGCGAGCATGTCGGCGATTTGATTGCTAAACTGATGCACTTGCACGTATGTCTCTTCCGTGTAAATCCCGAGATCTCCTCAACCATGAGCGTCACGCGCCGCCGGCGTGTAGGATGATCCGGTGTGATCACTGAGCGGATAATACCCGCAGTCTTTCACAATCCTGGTATTCGATCCACTGTGTCGTAGCTTGTGAAACTTTCGTCCACACCGCCTACTCCAGTGAGCCCAGCAAGCGGCACCATGATCTCGAGCATATTTTCTCGGGCTTTGAATAGCATGCTGTGCAAATGGCGCAACTCGAGCGACTGGCGACTCATGTGCCCCGCCGAGCCTTCTTCTCGGCCGTACATGTCGCTGTTACGCGTGTTGATGGACGATTGCAGCATCTTAAGCTGCGCGATCCGCACTTTGCTCATCGGGGGTGAATGACGCACGGGCTTCATCGTGTGGGGCGCGTCGTCCGCGGCGTGTACCTGCTGCCAGTGTTTCATGGGCGACGACACGTCGTCTACCGCGTGCACGTGGCGGTATATACTCGTCTAGTGTCTCTGGATCTCTGGATCTCTGGATCTCTGGATCTCTGGATCTCTGGGTCTCTGGATCTCTGGGTCTCACGGACGGACGTTTTGGTTTTGGTGGAAACTGTCTGTGATGGTCGCACGTCGGTTCGAAGTTCGGCGGAGTGTAAGACCCCCCATCACAGTGGCGTGTCACTACGCTGAGGCTGAGGGGGTGGAGGGTGCCCGGCCCGTGGTCGTGGGCGACCCACACAAGTGGGTTGATGCCTCGCACGCGCCTTCGTGTCCCTCCGCATGGGTGAGGGCTCCCAGTACCGATAGACCGCTTCTCTCGGCTATCGGCGTGGTCGCCCTCGTGGGGTTTGAGTTGGTTTGGTTGAAGGAGGAGGT
>JAADVC010000873.1:0-14617 GCA_023334575.1 Pythium volutum | reverse complement strand
TCATTCACACGTTATAGTATAACGTGTGAATAGACTTATACCGGACTCGAACGGCCTTGTTGTAGGCTGAGAAAGTGACGGTGCTAATAAGCGCATCGGGCCGAGAGGAGGGTCTGTGACTCAACCTGTGAGGTCGACCCCCATGGAGTGGCGTGGTGAATTTGAGTCAGCGTGCGGATGACGGAGATGCTGTAATTGATGCGACGCAGTCGTCGCCGTAGGGTAGCGCAGTGCTCGTGCAAAACGGCGAGTGACTGACCTACTCTTCATACTATTCTACACCTATCCGAGGGAAACCACATCCAGCGAACTGGCAGGGCGAAAACCTTCAGCTACCTTGGTTAGCCGAGAGCCACACGCACCGGGCTTGGAACAGAGGCTGGATGGACATGCTGAGCCGATGACGTGATCACGTCATTCAGACATTCTGAACCAGAATGGAACACTGTAGCCATTTGGGTGTACAAAACGGCTAGGCTATGTCCCCGATTTCGATTTGGGACCCATATTGGCCCGTGCAAAATCAAATTTCAGCGTGAAATCCACGCCTAGCAAATGACACGAAATCCACGTCAGTAAACTTGTACAAAATGCGTCCAGTGAGCAAACCCGCGACGACGTACCATAGTGGGCGACCGCAAACTGGAAGAGCAGCGTGAGCCACGTAATGAGTTTGCCCTGCATCGACCACGCATGGCGTTCTAGTACAAACGCTAGCAGCGGTTGCGCCGAGATTCCAAAGCGACGACGCAGCAACACGTAGACCACGACCAAGCTCAGTGCCTAAAGTGCCGTGTACATGACCAAGCTGGCCATGGCGGGACCAAGCTGTCTCGGGTCATAGACGTAGGGCCGGAGTTTCGGGTTGTAGACAGCGCTGTCAAACTGGGAGGCCCACAGCAAGTACATGGCGTTGGTGATGGGCAGCGCGACTTCAAAATACTCGACAATAACGATGGATTCGGCCGACTGCATGATCTCCAGAGCCTGACTCCCAACGATCTGTGTGAATGCATCTTCGGCGACGGTCGCTTGAGTAGGAATAGTGTCTTTCTCAACGCTGTATTGCTCGACCGCTGCAGTTGACGTTGCTACTGGATGGACGACGGATGTACCGAGCAGGCGGATATGCCTCAAAATCTCCAGCCGTGCGCGCGACGAGTTGGTTCTTATCGGTGAAGAGAAGGCGACGCGCCGTTGGTACGAGGTCGGCTTGTGGGATCACTGACGACTTGGCCGTCAGTACGTAGATATGCACAAGGTTCTGTGTGGCGTCCAAACCCATGATGATAGCCGTGGCAAACGGCGACGGCACGCTTTGCATGATCATGGACTGGTACATCGCGGCGCTAATCTCGATGCCGCTTACGGCGACTTCGTTCGAGTCATCTTTGAGATGCCCGAGCACTCTGCGTAACGCCGATCGAAAGCAAAGCTTCACATGCGGGAAGACCAGGGTCAATACGGACTGGCCCCGACGCCGGCTACCTCGAGGACGGCGGAAAAGAGTGGGTACACGACGACCTGCGAGGCCTGGATGACGTACGCTGGTATGAAGAGCAGGAGTGCTCGCTGCAAAGTTGCGTTGGTTCGGAGCCGGTCGCGCAACACGATCCCGTGCGCCAACATCAGAATAACAATGTAAGGTACCAACACCGTGGTCCACGTGAATGGGATGGGGAATCGCCACACAGACGCGATCGCGACGACCACTCCGGTGAGCGAGCACGCGCCCATCACAGCAATCAAAGTGGCATCCAGGTTGGAAATGACGTCCCGCGGGATCGCATTCGGTGCGCTGATCATGTGGACCGAGCCAAACATCACGATCGCGATATAATCACGGTGAAGTGGGCCATAAAGCCCGTGTTCTTGAGCACACCGAGTGCAGGGTCTTGAAGGGGGATGAGCGTCGGCAGGAGCGCCGTCAAAAAGGACGGGATGGGCACCAAGAGCACGACGGCAACGTGGCGCGGCCAGCTCGTCGTGCGTGCATACGTGTCAAAGACGCGGAACTTGGTGATCGTGTACCGTGAGCGCTTGCGTCGGAGGCCAAGCAGGCGCAGCACAAATCCATGGGCGGAAGAGGGCTGTAACGGTGCGGTAGCGGAGACCGAGTGAGCTGGTACCTCCTCCATTTTGCTTGACGGCGGCGTCATTGGCGTCGGCGCTGTGATTGACTGAGGTGAGAAACGTATTCGGTTGCGTCGAGAGTTATCGCAAAAGTGTATCGCATGCCACAAACGGCGCTATCTTGAGAACAAAGCGCTTGGTATGTTTAGCCAACCCGGACAGGTTGCGTCGTTTACTCTTCATGATTGTGTACCGCTAGAAACGTGGCCTGGGCGTTTATGTCTCGAAGGACTTTGTGCCTTGACCGTAGTGGTGATAGCGTCCAAAGACTGTATTTAGCGGCTTGCGATCCTCCTACCCCAGATGGTTCGATGCACATCCTTTTTTCCCACGAGAACGGCGCGCCACCTAATGAATGCCGGTAGGCGACACTGAGACCGTACACGCGGCGGTCAAGCCCCAGGGCGTCGCCACCCAAAACACCAGCACACCGAAGCACGGTGCCAAGCGGGGACGAACTATTCGTGGGCTACCGTGACTTCGTCGCAAAACACGCGTCACGATAGAGCACAGGAGAAGTTGTATTCGCGAGTACACGATCCCCGCGTGCGTGGCAGTATCGCTTTTATAATTTTCGACACGAGACGGTAGTCCCGTTGTTTGTGCAATGAACAGAGTATATCAAAATCGCTTTTTTTCCTCTTTACATGGTCGGCATGCTGAAATCGAACTTGAACGTGAAATCGATACCTATCGCGGCACGGTGAGATCAACGTGTGAGAAACAATACCAAGCTATTCAACAACTCAGTGCTAGTAACGAGGCACGTACCGTAATGGACGACCGAGAACGCGAGAATCACGGGCAGCCACGCGATCATCTTGCCCTGCATGGACCACGCCTGGCTCTCGAGCGCAAACCCCAAAAGCACAAGTGCCGACACGCGATGGCGTACGCGAATGACGATTCCCATGGCCACGAGCGTGGTCGCCTGGAGCGTCATGTACGTGAGAATGCTGACCATGGCGTGGCGCAGCGCCGCCTTGTCGTCGTGGAACGCGTGCAGTTTCGGGTTGAAAATCGCCGACGGCAGCTGCGCCGCGACGTAGAGAAAGACGGTATTCGCGATCGGCACGGCCACCTCCAAGTACTCGACGAGCAAGATCGTCTCGGCCGACTGCAAGATCTCGAGTGCGTGGGTCACGACCAGCGTCTCTGTGGTCGCGGCGGGTATGTGCGACTCGTTCTCATCGTCCACAGGCAGAACCTGTGCTTTGCCCTGGACCGCGAGGCGCTTCATCTCGACGTTCTTGGGTACATGGTGGCTCTGTGTACCGCACGCCGTAAGCTCTTGCTCTTGGAACGTCGTGGTGTTGTCGTGGATCAGTCGAAACGCCGTCGGCAGGATCTCTAGGTTTGGCACGACCGACTTGTGGTCCAAGAAATTGCGAATGTCGAGCATGCCCTGCACGACATCGAGTCCAATGACCAGCACACTCGACAAGAGCGTCGGCGAGTTTTGCATGATCATGGCCTGGTACATGGACGCACTGATCTCGACGCTGCACACGGCGACCTCGCGTGCAAAGTCGCCTAGGTGGTGCGACATCATCGAGATCTGTGCTTTCAGGCCGCGCTTGAGCAATGGGAAGACAAAGATCAGCGCCGTTTGGCCGTACTGACCGGAGGCCTCGAACGCGGCCGAGTAGACTGGGTAGAGTACGACTTGTGAGACCTGCGCAGCCAGTGACGGTAGGTAGAACACCAGTCGATTCCGCAAGTCCGGTGAGCGAAGCCGACCACGCAGTACAACCACGTGGCTCCAAATGAGGCACACCATCCACGGCGCAAACGTCAAGACCCATGAAAACGGCACGGGAAACCGCCAGACGCAGCCCAAGAACGTCAGCACGCCGACCAAGTGGAGCGCCGAGACAAACGCGATCGCGGCAATGTCGAGTGTCGTATAGTCACGGTGTGTGAGACCGACGGCGGCACGCGCTTGCACCATGGCGCCAAACACAGTGAACGTAATGGTCACGAGCAAGTGCAGGCAAAAGTTCCTGTTCTTAAGCGCACCCAGCGTTGGATCTTGGAGCGGTACGAACGGCGCAACCAGTGACGTGAGGAGCGAAGGCACGGGCGTCAGCACAATCACGGCGAGTTGGCGCCACGCGGGCGTGCGTGCGGCGTACTCGATGAACCGCTGGGCCTTGAGAATCGTGAAGCGCGCGCGCGCGGGATTGTGCTTTTTGTCGCGCAGGCCTTTGTACCACGAATCCCATGTCGGGTAGTCTTGAGGATCCGATAGACTGGTTGCGTTGGGGCCCGTGGCGTTTGCCGCAGTGTTGTCGGCGTGCTCCATTGCACGACGATAGCACTTTTCCAAATGCGTGAGCCCTGTCAGGCGACAAATATGGAGGCTGGATCATTCGATGTACTCCCATGTCCGCTTCTGGACTTTCGCTGGGCAGGAAGATCGAAAAGTACGGTACGTCCAAAAGAACCTGGTGGAAGTTCTTGGCATAAGAGCGAGCAGTCTGCAAAGGAAATAATTCACCCATAGATATGGATACGATATTGTATTTTGGGGAGACGATGCGTTTTTTGCTCGATATGGCTCGACTATCGTCTTTTTCCCGCGAAGCTTCAAGTTTCTGTCTCCAGGCATCGTGCTTCCAATCTGCCTGATATATATATATATAGGATTCGTCTTTAATTCTCGTCGTCTGATGCGATGGCACACTACAGACATTGGCCGAGTACACGCGTCTCTACCGCTGGCTTGAAGTACGACGGAGGGCTGAGCGATCGCAGTACACGGGTGCCCAGTTTTTCGACTTTCCCGAGTATGCTGAGCGAACGACATTACGTCGCCGCTACCCGGTGCACTCTCTTGTCTTGTTATCTCCACGCCTTGCCACGTCAGTGCTCGCACCGTACATTCCTCTATACCCGCTGCTGCGCATGCATGCGAACGCGGGGCAAGCAAGTAGTTTGGCTGATCGAAGTGCTGCTGACAGCATGCATAATTACTTCCGAATTTGCCAGCCGGAACGCAAGTACTTTCCTTGCACCGACACTGGCACCAAGTTTTCGCGCGTGCCACGCTCAGAAGAACAAAGCACACGCCAACGACGACGCCGATAGCTCCGATGGAGACAGATGGGGATCCACCCGGCTCCACCGGACCACCGCCTGAGCCTCCGCCGGCGGCCCGACACACGGACGGCAACATAGTTGTGACTGGTGCGCCAGGTACCGACCTGGCGGCTCCAGCGCCGCGAGGCGCAGGAACCCCAGAGGAGACTCCACCAAAAGCCTCGCCCGACGCCGAATTGCATCAGGACGTTGAAATGATACCAGCGCATGGCGCCTCCGGCCCGACGCTGAACCTCGAACGTGCCGGCACGGAGTGCACGCAGGACAAGCCAGAGTCTATGGATGTCTTTGCGGACACAGACGCCAGTGCGGAACCCAACTCTCCCATCTCCCGTCGCTATCACGAGGATGGTGATGCCGACATGGGAGAGAAGCCCAACGCCACGCCAGCGAAGCCTTTCGAAAGCAAGCTTCAGCAACATGCGCGAGTTGACCGACACGCCAAGCCACGTCGTTCACCGAAGCAGATCTCGAGCTCGAGCACGCACACGCGCGCCGTGCACAAGGCACCTGCCCGGTCACGACAGGCGCGGCCCACGGCCACCGATCCACCTCCATCTTCCGGCTCACAGCCGGCGCATCAGATGGGTCAACGCACGTCGACAGCTCCAGTGTGGTCTGCTCAAGGAGCAGCTCAGCTGATGGCCTTTTGGGGGGGACAGCTGTTACGTCGGCAACCCAGAAGCCGGCCGTACAAAAACGGGGCGCGAATCCGGCTCTTGCAGCCTATTATGTGTGTGCCACACAAGCTGCAAACCTGCGGCACGATGGCGATCAGCGAGAGATGACCAAGCTGGAGGAAACGACTCTCTTCATGTGGATGAATCGCAAAATCCACCTCTCAGAGCCGCCGCTCTTCCTCACTGACACGCACACGAGTGCTGAACAAGATGTGATCGCCGATTTCGACAGAAACCATCTCGGTTATCGGCTTTATGGTATATTGCCCGCGGGCACCACGTTGTCCGAGGGTAACGCCAAATACCACTTTTGCTACACAGCGCTCCTCGCCAACGCTCGCGACCCGACGACGCGTGCTGCACTGGAGAGTATGTTCCTTGCGGCCCAGGTTATCACCTCGGAGCCGAAGTCCAAAATCGTCGTCCTGCGCTTTGTCTACCAGGAGGACAGAGACGCGTGGCAAGGGCTCAAATTTAAGCTCGGTGCAGGGACTGTGACTCTGCGCGCGTCGGACTCGCTTACCACGGACATTCCACGGGCTGGAGTGGACGACGGCGCACGCGAGCTTCTGTATCACGTCTATGCCAAGGGCACAGCCATCTTAAGCGCTCCGTGATTCGCGCGATCTTCACGGTAGCAGCCAAACAGAACGCCTTTGACGTCAAGTCGATCGAGTCCCAAGGGCTCACAGACTTTTCCAGTCAGAAATGGATGGTAACCTTTGCGCAGATCACTTGTCCAATGGCTTGGCACACGTGCGGCGCATCGAGGCCCAGTACGATGGCGCTGAATTGGTGTTCGACATCCAGCACCCGCGCGCCGCCAGGTGAGCGCAGTGCAGTAAATGCCTAACCACTCGCCACGGGACCAATGACTGCACCAGCAAACAGGTGGCACAGAGCCTTGCACGTCACACGTTCCAGGTACACGTCGACCCCCGGTCGACCTTCCCAAGTTGACCGCTGCAAGCACACCTTCGATAATCCGGCAGCAGTTTCGCACGCTGCGCCAACTTGCAGCGCCCGATCTCGTCGAGCGTCTCAAAAAGGAGAAAATGGAGTGCCATCTCGAGGTCCGTTTGCAGGCCAAACGAGCGACCGAGCGTAGGCAGCAGAGGAAGCGCGAGCGGCTCGAGAAATCAAGCAGCAGGCGGAGGCAGACCGCGTGCAACGCCAGCTCCGACTCTCTAGAGCTGCACGACATGAAGTGGCGGAGCAGATGGCTGAACTACAAGCACAAGCTCGAAGGGAGGCGCTCAGCGCGGCAAATGCCAAGAGAAACCAGACCTCTGCCAAATTGGACCAGTCGCTTCCTCCCACTCGACATCGAGGGGACGAGCGAACGGTCGACGGGGAAACCCACCTCGACAGCTCCGACTCACAAGAGATGGAGAGTGCAAGCGAGGCGACGGATACTGCCAGCAACGCGTCGCCGCCGGAGGAGGCAGCGGCCATGAATACCGATGACGCTGGAGAGACGCACGAATCGGCCAACTTGACCGCTCTGCCTACGCAGACCAAGTCGAGTGAGACGACTGCGACGGACGTCTCGAGCGCGCCAAGCGAGCCCAGCGTGTCCTGCGAGCTCGGGCAAGGGAACGCGTTTATCGAGTCGAGTGCGACGAGCGGAGCGTACAAGTCGAGTGACTCGAGCGCGTCGAGTGCGCCGAGCGAGTCAAACGAGTCGCGTGAGGAAAGCGAGCCACAGGATTTGCGTGAGGAGAGCAAGTCACACGAGTTGGATGAGTCGAGCGAGTCGAGCGCGATGAGTGAGCTGAGTGAGTTAAGTGAGTCGCGCGAGTCGGTCATTCTCGCGCAATCCTCGAACGAGTTAACCGTCTCCTCGGCTCGCGGATCACCAAATGACTCGAGGGGGCTCCTGGAATCGGGTCAACAACAGCAGCTGACCCTCCGCCACACAACGAACGAGTTGCAGACGGAGAACCAACTGGTGGAGGCACGACCCACTACGGGTGAACGGCCACTGGACCTAGAGACGACGCACGATCCCCCTGTTATCACGGGTAAACGTACGACCCCGCCGTTGCCCACCAGCAGCGACGACGAGGAGTATCGGCTCACAAAGTGGGCGCACAACACGACGGAGTCGCCCTTCATGGCTGAGATAAGCCCCATCGAGGTCGTCCAGTCTCTGACCAAGATCATTGATGAAGCCGTTGCAAAATCAGCAGCGGCGAAAACTCGGGCGCAGCAGCAGATGACAGGGACGGCGTCGACAAACCCAAGCGACGCTAGCTGGCTCTCTCTGAATTTTATGCTCCTGAGACGATTGCTGACGCGCAGACAAGGCTCGAACGGGAAATCAGTGCTCGAGTGGCGGGTGTCGATGAACAATGGGTGGCTCAATTCCCCAGTCCGGAGCTTGACGCCCTTTTGGAGGCAGTCCGGTCGCTTGGCAACACCGCGGCCTGGTGCCAAGCGCTTCAAGCAAGGATCATCCACGTCCCTGGCAACGGCGGATGCTTGTACTACTCGCTCCACTGCTGTCGGACCGCCCAGAAATTGGTGGGCAAGGGCGTCACGATCAAGTCCTACCACTCGGTCGAAGGGAACCACTATAAAACCGGCGTTTGCGAGACACTCCTTGATCATCTCGACCAGATGCTGTCTGATGGAACTCTCACTCTCTCCGAGCTCAACCAGCGATACTTTGGAGCATCCGAGACCAGTATCACGAAGGCTGATCGATGTAAGGTGCTCAAGGCGGTCCGTTTGTTCATCACGAACGTTGCGGGTGCAAACCTGGGGAGGGCAAAGGCTTGACACGCTCCCAATGGGCGGGCGACGCTGAACTCTTTGCGGCTGTCTGGTTCTTCCGGGAGCCCTCTTCATTCTTGCGCAAGCGGCGGACTCGAGTACCACGATGCGTGTGATTTGGTGGACAGAAGGACTGAGGACGGCCCGGAACACATCGTGCAGCTGTATCCCGAGGCGGGTGAAGCATACGAGTATTTGCGCAACTTCCTCTCGCATCGGGTTCTCCCCACAGTGCTTATCCACACCACTGCTGGCGGCGGGGACTACACCACACTCCGCTTCCGAGAAGACTTCTACAATGGCTGGACGATCGACGACACGACAGGTGCCGCCATGCGCAAGCGCATGGATCAGGTCTTGGCAAAACTTGGCTGGTACGTGGCCCCTCACAACGACAAGGGCATCCCCAAGACCAGGATCACCTCTGTGGACTCTAGTGGCTCGCTGTACGAGCCGTCGCACCCGAGCCTTCTCAGCACGGAGGTCTTCAAGCTGTCTCCGGACGCCCCACTACCCCCAACGGCTCATTACGGCCTTCTCAGCGCGCTCAACACGCGCGGCCGAAGACGTGGAGTCCTTGCTGCTCTATGGGATCAAGCGGAACGGCTCAGCTTCGCAGCGTATCGGGTGTGGGAAGAAGAGCAACCCCACCCCGAGCCACGCACTGAGCCAGACTCTGTTGAGGCCGGCTGTGTGTACTGGAGTACACAGCCTTCGCAACTCGTGGCGCTGCTCCGCTCGCTCCCGCATCCTGAAATAGCTGTGAGTCTCATGCGACCCGACATACTTGTCCGACTTGGAAACGAGCTGAACGACAACGTCGCTTCTGGTACCGTGTCTGAATTTGTCCGCGCGGAGGACCCGGTCGAGGCCCGTCGCCAGTGGGCGCGACTGGTCGCGCTGATCGTGATCGTCGGCCATAACGATCTCGCTGACCTTTCCTGTGTGGACTGGCTCCGGCATCACCCCCGCGAAACGATCGCTGCCCTACATGACCTCCGGCTGTACAACTGGACGATCGTCTCCACGCTCGCGGCTGCGAGTTCTACTACTCAACCGACAAGCCCCTCGGCTTCTAAGCCGAGTGGTGGCGCTCGGTTATGAATAGCCGCGTGCCAGCTCCAACCTGGTCGGTGCAACCAGGCACGGAGCCAACTGTGAGAACGGCGTCGACGCCATCTCACTCCAGCACGCAGACTCGGCTCCAAGCCCTGCGCCTCACCCCGAGTCATCTTTGCCTGCGCTGAGCATAAGTGCTCGTCACGACCCAGTGCTACCCCCCTCAGCTGCGACTTCTTACCCAAAACGTCCGAGGCCTCGCCAAGAACTGGTCGACAGTATTGCAGTGGTTCGACGGATTCCGTAGCCGCAGCTTCGGCGGCAAATATGATATTGTTTTACTCCAAGAAACGCGTGCGACACCACATTGGGCGCCGCAACTGCAGCACCTCTATACACGCGCGTGGGGGTACGATCCAGACAGGCTCCAGCGACCCCTCTCGTACTGGCCGGCCACCCTGAGGGCGGCAGGCGGTGTGGCGATATTGCTTCATTCGGACTCGGCCATCACCGAGGCCGCCCCATGGTGCCAGGAGCTCTGGTCGGCTCATTTCGTCGCCATTCAAGGCATGCACGACGGTGTCCCGACTACGGTTGCATGCGTCTACGGTTCTACGGATAAGCGCTCGCGCGAAGCCCTATTCGCTCAGTTAGCGCAGGTCCCAGCACCTACAGGCATGCTCCTCCTTGGCGGAGACTTCAATTGCTCCCTGATCCGGAACTTAATCGCAGCCGACGCACTGAGCGGTCACAACCATCGCCGGCACTCGCCCAGCTTCTCGCTGCGTGTTCACTCGTGGATGCCGTTATGGATGACATGCTCGCGGTGACGACGTCCCATGACGCAGCCAATTTCCAATCCAAGTACCACACCTACATGTATCAAACTCGAGCCAACACCATCGCCACGGCTCGACTCGATCGCTGGTACGTGTCCCAAGCCGAGTACGACCAGGTCGGGTTCGTAAAAACCAATTCGCCGGTGGCTCGATCTGACCATGACTCGGTCTCCATTGACGTACACACTCGGGCTGCGCCCAAACCCAGTCGAGGCCGAGCGCGACCGCAGCTACGATACCCACTTCCGGTGTGTGCAGCGGACGCGGTCAACGAATGCAGTCTGGACCTGCTGATGCGTGCGGGGCAGCGGCTACGCGATCTCGATCCGGCGACGGCGGCAGTGGAATGGGATGCTCTCAAATTGAACATCCGCCGGCGGTGTCTCCAAGTGCGGCGCGAGCGACTCGCAGCGGCAACAACGCGTTATCGGTCTCGGGCCAAACGCCTCAAGCGCGCTCTGAGAGATGCCCGAGTGGCGAACAACAGAGTGACCAGCAGCGGGACCAGCATTGAAACGCCCCCTACTGTGGATGACATCACGGTGGGCATGGCTGCGCTGGCTCTTGACCCTGCTGGACGTTACCGCTCCATTCGTCGGACCCTAATCGCGATCCAACTTCAACGGTCTATGCGAACTGGACTTCGGCGTCAAGCAGAGCATGCAGGGAGAAGTCATGGATCAGCCCGTGCCTTCTTTCGCCGCATTTCGACAAAGTTAACCGGACGTGTCGTCCAGGTACTCCCACCAGCGCCTGGCACTCACCTCGGTGTGGCCGACCGCATTGCTCGGGACTGGCGGACCATCACGCAGCGGCCTCCACTCGACCCGATTCTCCAGGATCTGTTCTTTTCGCGCCTGCCATCCCGGGCCCCGAAGACTGATCTCGCCGATGTGGACGCGCCATTTACGGAACTTGAAGTTGCTCGCGCGTTGGCTGCATGTCCAAGGGGAAAAGCCTGCGGTCCGGATGGGCTTGGAAATGACTGGTATCGTGACCATGCTGACGCTCTGGTCCCTATCCTGGCTCCACTCTTTACGCAGTGGCACCACACCGGAATTGTCCCGGCGTCCTTGTGGAGGCGTCGGTCTATTGCATTCCCAAGCGGTCAAGCCCATCAGCTGGCCTGGATTTTCGTCCCATAGCTCTGATGAATACGGATTACAAGGTCTATGCACGACTCCTCCTGCAACGCGTCCGCACCGCCGTCCCCAGGCTTGTCGCCCAGACGCAGTATGGCTTCGTACCAGGCAGGCAGGTTCACGATCCCATTGACATCTGGTCGGCTTTTCAAGATCTAGCGATGCGAGGGCGCGTCCCCGACTCGGCTGCGGCCATTCGCTTGGACTTCGCCAAGGCGTATGACTCGCTGGACCGCCGCTTTCTCTCGCTCGCGCTGGAGCGCCATGGTTTCTCCCCGACCCTTGTCCGAGCAGTTGAGCTCATGCACTTAGGCACGACTGCTGCGTACATCGCTGATGGGCAGACGTCTGCAACTGAGTCGGTAGTCAACGGCATTCGCCAGGTCTGCCCATTTGCGCCGACCTTGTTTATCCTGGCTGTGGATGTACTGTACGAGATGGACCACGCGGAGACCCAGCTGCCAGGACTCCACCTGACGGCGTCAACAGCGGTCGCAATCGTTGGGTTCGCGGATGACACCAAAGTCTACGTCAGTTCAACGCGCGAGGCCCACGCCTTGCTTGATGTGCTGACCGAATTTGCAGCAAATTTCCGGACTCACGGTCAACCGCGACAAAATCATAGTCATTCAGCTGTGTCAGACGGCGAATCTTGCGGCCTCCGACTACTCTGGGCTCCCCCTCGCCACTGTGGGCCAACTCGTTCGGTACCTCGGCGTGCAGATCTCCACGCTCCCGCGCCAAGGACAGGTGTGGGACACGGTCCTGCAACAACTGCGTGCGCGTCTTTACCTAGCCGCGATCAAAACCACGGACCTGCTTCAACGTATTCAGGTCTGCCAAGTTGTCATTCTTCTGAAGAGCCTATTCGTGGCGAGACACTGCTGGCCTAGCTCGGCCAACGTCCAGCGGTTGCAGCGCTTTCTCCACAACTAAGCGTGGCATGGGCTCCTCACGAATGACGGCGTCAAGAGCCGCGCCTGGATGAGCAAGGATGTTGCGGCCGCAAGACGCGAGGATGGCGGTCTCCAACTCCCTTGTCTCCGCACAGAGCTGCTTCTCATGAGTGCCACGACTGTGCGGCGCTGGTTGTCTGCGCACGGCCCGACCGCCAAAGCGGTCGGTGCCTTGCTCATGCACCGCGAGGACGACACGCTCCCGGCTCCGGTCGCGCCTGCGCGGGGCCCGGCCCCACCCCCGCGGATCTGCTCTCGACTCGCCACATCCGGCCGGGCTGTGCTGCGGGCTGCTGCGTGCCATGCCCGTGGAGACGATGAAAGGGACGTGGTTTTGCGACTCCTTCCCCATGCAGGCAAGGCGCCTATCAGTGAAGGGCGCTGGACGGACGGCTGGTATTGCCGTGACTTCACACGCCATGCCAGCGACTTGAACGCCGTCGGACGACTCCAGCGCGAGCGCTACGGGCGACTAAATATCGCCAGCCTGCTTGCCACGCCGCTCATTGGACACGGTTTGCTGCTCCATGCGGCTGGCCGAGAGGCCAAGCCGTCCGACTTTGCCGGACTCCCGACTGCCACTGCTCGCGTCGGCGACCTCATCGAGATCCAATGGGTGCGACAGAAGCTTGCGCGCTTTCGCCTCCGTGCAGGTGAATACCCGTATCCAGCGGTGGATGCTTTCCGCCTACTGTGATATCTCCTCGTCTTCAACTATCCTGGTCTCTTAGCTGCGCATCCGTCTCCGGACACGCTTCAGGAACGAGGACCTGGGCGAGATGTGTGGTCCCTGATCGAGACCGGCGACACTACCCGACTCATGCGCACTGTTGGGTCCGCTCCGATAGCTGACCTCGGCGTCGTGCAATCGCATCTTCATGCCCAGGCGGTTGCTCGGCGAGCGACTGTCCGGCCTCGCATCCATTTTGCCCCGCACCCACTCCTTAGCGCCTCTCTACCTCTGTGGGGATGCACGGAACTGTTTGGCAAGAAGCGCCTGATCGCCCTGGTGGAGGCGACCGCGTCGGCACGAGCGTCCTGTGAGCTTGAGGCGCGCTCTACTGCGCTCGCTGCCCAGGCTACGGACTTTTCATACGCGCTCGCTCAAGTTAGCTGGGACGCTGTTCACCGGCTGGCTCACAGCGCCAGTCGCCAACGACTTTTGTTCTACAAGATCAAGGGACTCCGCTTATCAGGTTGGGATGTCTCGAACAATCGACGAGGCTGCCCCCCATTGTGACCTTCTTGGTTCCTCTGGTGGAGACACCTACCACATTGTGTGGTCGTGCCCATCGGCACAACGTTTATGGCGGGTTGTCCGCTCCTGGTGGGCCAGCCTCGGTTTGTGGACGGAACCGACGGCTGCCGATGCACGCGATTTCATCACCGCGATTTTCAGTCTCCGCTTGCCCAGCACGCCGCCCAAGGTGTGGGTCATGGCCACTCTCTCTCAGTGTTCTACCTCCCAAGACACTCCGGACGAGCCGTACCCCGCCTTGCAGGCCATCTGGCAGCAGGTGGTGTTGGAAACACTTGTGGTTATCCTTGGGCGACGGTGTCGCTTCGACCCGGCGCGAGCCTGGTCCACAACCCAAGCAGCAGTGTATCACGACGCGGGCTGTTAGCGAGTGCTGGACACGCTCGCACTTCGCTGCTCGACCGATGCACGCACCCCGCGGATGCATGTGCAACTCATCCGTGAGCTTCGAGGCCACTTCGACCAGCTCAACCCGGCCGCGAACCCTCCCGGCCCACCACCCTCACCCGCCGACGCCATCCATGTGCTATTCTTTGATGACGGCTCTCGTGGTAATCCAGGACCAGGGGGTTCCGGCGCATGCGTGGTGCGTGTGGACACTACGACCGGTGCGGCAAAGATTGTGTGGAGCGCGGCCATGAGCCATGCCCACCGCTCCATAACCAACAAC